>LBNU01032966.1:57585-131771 GCA_014162995.1 Artemisia annua
AAAAAAAAAAAAAAAAAAAAAAAAAAAAAAAAAAAAAAAAAAAAAAAAAAAAAAAAAACACTTGTTCCAGCAAAAAGTGTTTATAGTCTTACTTAGTTTTTATAAAAGCGTCTAGTCATTTTTAGTTTTGGTTTCGTCTCTCGTCATCGTTGATTATTTCGCTGAAGATAAATCATAATTCATCAGCTAACAAAAAGGAAAGACAATTACTACTCATGATTCCTCAAAATCTCATAATATAAGGAGGTCAAAGCTAACAAGTACGAGTATAAGAGATGGTTTTAGAGAAGATTTTTCTGAAGAAGTCAACAACAACTAATTAATACGGAATACTAAAATGTGAGTTTTAATAGAAACAATATGAAATTCGACGAAAGCATATCAAAACGCATATTAGTGAAAGAGAGAATGATGAAGTAGCTGAACATAAAATTTAGCTTATAAACGTAACACTTATTCATGATTCATGATACTAATAAACTATTCATTATAATAGCTTATTAGAACATAAGTTAATGAAAATAAACAGTATTCCAACTCGTGTATACATTGTATAAAAACTAGTTACTTGAGCATACGTTGTTTAAGCTTTACTAGTTGATATATTCTATATTTATATTTATACTTGAAATTTGTAGAAAACGAAATGAAAAAATTAAAATTATGCATTCTGATTTTTCGGATCGAAAGTAAAACTAAACTAAACTCAAAGAGTTCGGTTCGATCCACTTTTTGCTTTAAAATAATTTCAACCCAAAAGATCTGAAACCTGGATTGCTAAGCACCCGTCCTGTTAAGTAAATAAATTTGGGCTCGTGTTAATCCGTTACTTTTGGTCCATCAAATTTTGTTGTTGTTCGTTAAAAAAAATGTTTTGTTGTTGTTGATCTGTCCACTAGGCCCATCAATTCTTTTAGTTATTTGTTCTCTAGCAAATTTAAATTAGGGATGAACATGGTTATGGAACCGGTTGGAACCGGAACCGGAACTGGTGGATCCGAGAACCGATTTTTCTGAAAAGTGGGAACCGAGAACCGAACCGAATATATTTTTTGGTTCCGGTTCTGGTTCCGGTTCCAGTTCTTTTGGATCTATCCGTATAGGAACCGCTTTTCTATTAAGCTAATAAAAAAACATAAAAAAATAAATTTTTTAAGAACTTGCAACCATTTACATTTAAGCATATAACAATTAACAACTAAACCATAAACTTAGATAATCAATGTGGCTACGTGATGATGATAGATAATAAACAATGTATTAATAAAAGTGGCTACGTGATGATGATAGATAATAAACAATGTATTAATAAAAGTGCTAGCAAATTTTAGCATGATAAACATGTAAAAGCTAATCGAATGCAAATAAAAATAAAATATAAACTTACTTCCATTGTTTTGATAATGATGAATGATCTTGGAAGGTTATTAGGTTTAGATTAATTATTGATTTGTGGATGTTTCAGTAAATTAAATATTAGGGTTAAAGTGTTTGGCTTGATGGCTAGTAGGGTTTTTTTTTATGATACTTAGGATTTGATTAATATTTTGATAAGAAGTAAAAAAATCACATATTTTTATAATTATTGGATATTTGGTTCCGGAACCGAGAACCGGTGGAACCGAACCGAACCGACCCAAAAACCGAAAAATCTCAAAATCAAGAACCGGAGCTGGAACCGTTGGTTCTGGTTCCGGTTCGGTTCTTCATGGTTCCGGTCCGGTTCTCGGTCCAGTTCCGGTTCTTTGGTTCTTTTGCTCATCCCTAATTTAAATATGTGATTTTGGGTCCACAACTTTGTTGGAATCGAACATTGTTGAGTAAAACTTTCTATACAAAATAAGTAGATAAATGCTCCTATAATGTAAATAAGTGAGAGTGTGAATATGAACGTGGTTTTGGACATTACTGATGTGAAAGTGGGGAGGTGTTTCTTGTGGATGTAGATTTGGAAGAGGCGATTTTTTGCATTAAAATGGGAGCAAGTAAATGAATTTATCTATATGTGAAAGTGGGGAGGTGTTTCTCTTGAAGCTTCCACACACCACTATCATCTTCCCCTCTCTAAAAAAACCCACGCTCCTCTCTCTAAAAAGACACTCACCGATTATTCAAAGATCTTTTGTTCGTTTTACAAATCGATGTGAGAAAATCAAATACACAACCAAGATGCAGATACTCTGACCCGTAGACGTGCATCTCCAAAGTAAGTTTTTATATTTTCCTGATGATTGTTAATTTTACGGTAAGTTCTGTCTTTAGCCAGTCTTAGGCTTTCATTTTTGGGTGTTTCTTTCATGCTTCAAAATTTAATATTAATCAAGAGGCCAAAGTTAGGTTTTTGCTCAACAAAATAAGAAACTAGGTGAGATACCTGACAGATATAATTGGTGTTAAAAACGCAAACATCAGTGATTTATTTATTTATTTATTTATTTTTATAAAAAGTTTGTGATTTTATTTATGGGTTTTGTTTAATTGCAGGTTCCAACTATTTTCAATTAGATTCATGGATTACAAAGAAGGCTAGAGTAAAAAAAAATGTTTGATTTACAATCTTTTTTTTTTTTTTTTTTTTTTTTAATAAAAAGTTTGTACTGTTATTTATGGAACACACTTTAGGTGTAGTTTGGTGTCACTCTTAGTCAAAGGAGAAGAAGAAACCGAAGTTGTTGGTTTTTTTCTTTTTAAATAAATTTTAGTGGTTTTTATAAACTTTATGTATTTTTAGTTCCTAAGCTATTGAAATGTTGTGAAGATTATAAGCTGTGCATAAGCTATATGGTGTGCTCAGAAGTGATATAAGTATTCGTAAGGAGTTTGTAAGTGGATTTGGATATTTGGGATTAGGAGTTTTTTTTCACTTGCAAATTACTGAATTTGGATATTTGGAATTAGGGGTTGGTTATAGTATGTGACTTTTAATGGAATTTGGGTTTGGTTTTGTTGGAATTAGGGGTTGATTATAATACGTTTGTAAGTGGCTGTTTGGCACATGTTTGGGTGGGTTTGGGCAAGGATGCTACTGTTTGCGCCGTGCCAACCAGTGTCGCTAAGTTTGCAGCTGTACGACAACCTGTTTTGGAATTAATGATCTTTACACTTCTATTTCTTGGATGATGTAGTTAGGGTTGTTCTTTGGTAGTTACTTATAAGTTGCTTTGGGATTAAAGGTCTCTACAGTTGCATTCTTTTGATGATGTTGGTTATGTTTCCAACAATGCTGATTAACGGATTCGTGATACCAAAACACCCAATAATCCAAAAACCAAAAACTTAACTTTCACCTCTGGGAGACAAACCATAGCTAGACAAAGGTTACTCAACATTGTCCCCAATCTGCACCTGTCTTTTGATAATTCCGATGTTAATTGTTCTGCGATAGACAGTAACCATCTTCAATGTTAGCTATTTGTTAACGTTAGTTATCATGAGTTTGTTAATTCTTACAGTATATTTGTATTTTAATATACGTGTTTACTGATGCTCCTATGCACCTGCAGGGTTGCCACCAGAGAATGGAGCTTCTAACCAAAGTCACACTTTTATGCATTCAACTTCATCCTTTGACCATACCAGTTTAATCTGTGCGGCGAGACGGACATACACCTTGAGCACAGATATTATGGTGTGTTATGTGATTGCGTTGATTTTTAAGCTAACTAGCAGTTTATCAGGAGCAATAAACAACTTTTAGTAAAGGGAAATTTCATATTAAAGGTACATTTTCCTCTTCTTTTTTTTTCTTTTTTTTTGTCGAGCATTTTTTTGTAATTTGAAATGGGAAAATGTTATGTTATGATGGTGTGTTGCCTGTTGTTGTTGTTGTCCTATCAGGAACTTATTTTGCTTATTTGAGATGAAACTAAGGCTAATATCTTACCATCATATATAATCTATTTAGTTTTTTTTTTTCTTTCTAATAAGCATTTTCAAACAACCAAATACTACTGAATAAACAGATTCCATTGTAATTTATACCTACTGAATAAGATATGTTAAGTTTTTGGATACGTATATCCGTGTTTAGCTTAACTTTATTGGAATTACTGTAATGCACGATGATGTAACCAAATTACTTTTGTGGCGTACTACTTTAGGGGGTTCTTGGATAGCAATTTGTTGGGTCTATCGGCTTATTTTGATTTGGAAAAATAAAAAAATTACTTTTCCAACTTATGCTCTTATTATTTTAGGCTTATTCACTTTGTTACGTATTCTATTGCCCCTTTTTCAGCCTGTGGCCTGCTAAATTTTTAATAATGCTCCATCTTAACATTTTGTCCCACACGTTATGGTTCACTCCACGGTAGAGCGAAAGAGGTAGGCTATCGGGTCATGGTTCAATATTAGATTCACATATTGCTAATGCCTATCTGCAATAAGGCCATCCTTTGTTAACCCATGATAAGTGGGTTTGGTTGTTTGGATAGTGCTTATTTAAAGTTGAATGAGCAGTTTTGGGAGCTGCTAATTCATACTATGTAACTGTTTATTTTACCTTAAACAAGTATGTAAGCATAACCGGAAAGCTACTTATATAATGGCTTTATTGTGATGTAGGTTTGTGGGAAACTTACTTAAAGGACAAATGGTTGTGTGATTGGAGCTGATAGCATTGGATCTACGTATGCTACAATGATGGTAAGCTTCTAACTGTATTATCTAATATGATACGGTTATATAAACTCTAAATATCAATGGTATTATGCTTTAGTTGCAGTCCAACTAATTTTAATTAACAAATCAAATATTGTGATGAAGAATATGTTTCGGCCCAATGTGCTCATCTTGCCACATCTAATTGTATTAGTGATGATGGTTTGCAGGCCAGGCAAACAAAACCGTACTGTTGCTTTTGCTATAGCCGTGTGAAACTCAGAATGTAAATGTGAGGTGCGGGTTCCTTTCATATTCTCTTCTTCTGTATGTTGCAAGAAAATTTTCTTTTTCAACTTTTGTTACAATGACTTCGTAGGTGAAATATTGGTTTCGGGATTTTTTTTTGGTTGTGGAGCAAGTTTTTTTAACCTTTGAGAAGGACAAACTGACAACACGTAAAGGTAAGTAAACTTTCATAAATTATTTGGTAATTTTTTATTTTTTTTTTGCAAATGTTTAATTGTATGTAAATTTTCACTTGAAGATAACATGTCAAGGTGACTCTCAAATGTACTGGACATGACTCCGCATCAAAAACCATCATGAACTGTTCTTATACAGGTTGTTGAAAATGTTCACATTCAGTTGAGCCATTCTGGAAAAAGGCACAAAAGACTAATATTGAAACCAAGTGATGTGCCATATGTATTTTTCTATTGAATCACTTTTTTGGTTGCAGTCAGTAAAGCATGATAGTCAAAAGTGCCTGTGTAACATCCCGCCTACTCAGACCACAATATTGTCCGCTTTGCCCGCAGGCTCACGGCTTTGCTTTGTGGCCCTCATGTGAGACTTCCTGGCAGGTCACCCATACCAGTGCTACTCTCATATGAGCACGCTTAACTGCCAGTTCCTAAGAACCCCACTCGCAGTAGACCACAAAACGCGTTGTTTCTAGTAAGGCCAAGATATTACTTATATACCCAGCATCACTCCAAGCCACAGCCGATGTGGGATTTGCCTAGGGTGTTACAGCCTGACACCAAGAAAATGAGCTAAATTTGCCAAAGTTGTTGTGAAGGCGCAAACGCCTTTGTTGAGGTTAGTTTAAACAACGAATTTACATAATCAAAATAGTTGCTAAGATGCATATTTGGTTTTTCTACTTGACTTTTTATAGCTCAAAACTTATTTACTGGTGTGTTATAATGTATGTTTATAGCTTAAACCATTATGATTCATAAAATAATTGGGATATAGGTTTATCATATTTATTAATTGTTATTAAGTATGTATCTAAAGTTTATGATTTTAAAAGTAGTTTTGCGGGATATTATTTAAAATACTATCAGCAATATGTAGTTGAAATACATCAGACTAATAGGTTCCTTCAATGTTTTTGTAAGTGATATTTTAGACAACACGTGCAGATGTATGTTTAGTGCAACTGCTAACATCATGTACCCTTAACATCTCCTAACAGATTACAGTAACACTGTAAACCTTTCAATAAATTGTATTTGTCAGGTTGTATGCATAAAAAATAGATGACCCAGTCATATGTAAGAGATTAAGAGGATATTTTAGATTGCTTATTTGTTTAGCAAGAGCACATAAGCAACATCTCACGAAATAGCATTTGCATTGCTGTTTAGATAGCTTATTTACAACAGCCCTTAAGGCTTAAAGTGTCTTTACATCTTAATAATGGCTGTTTGGATAAGCTACTTCAGCATTGATTTGGTGGCCAAGACATGTTATTAAGGGTTGTTTGGTAATTTTTGTAGACACCATGACAAGGAAATAACCTGCAAGATCATCCTGCCATGATTCAGGTAAATTATCGATTTACCTTTTACAGCATTATAATTTCCTTACTTTTAATACACTTTTCGTTTAAAATAACCAATTTTTGTACAAATATTTCAATAACAATGTGAGTATGTGTGTTCTATAGGGGTGATTAGCTCCTTGAATAGCAGAACTTCGATAAAGTTCCAATGGTTGATGGTCTTTCTTATTTTATTTAGCTTCCCATTTTGGTATGAAAGCTTATCTCCCGATTTATGTAGTTATGTTGGCTATGTTACTGACTTTTAAACATTGAGTTTTACATTGACTCTCTCTGTTTTGCAGAGAGATTAGAAGTGTTGGGATTCGTTTCCGAATGTTATTTTGACTGTACTTGATGGAGTTTCTTATTTTATTTAGCTTCCCATTTTGGTATGAAAGCTTATCTCCCGATTCATGTAGTTATGTTGGCTATGTTACTGACTTTTAAACATTGAGTTTCACATTGACTCTCTCTGTTTTGCAGAGAGATTAGAAGTGCTGGGATTCGTTTCCGAATGTTATTTTGACTGTACCAACTACACAACTAGAAAAAAAATAAGCTTATTGATTACCGAAACAGAGTTAAATCTTGAACTGTTACCAAAGTACATGGATGACTGCTGAGCTAAGAGGCCAAGGGCCCTGATGTATTATACCTTAGTAATTATTTATATGAACTTTTTGCTTTTCGTATTCATACTTGGCCCATGCCTGCATTCACATAAGGAATAATTTTTATTTAACTTTGGTTGCTATAGAAACCCTTTCTAGATGATGGATCAAATAGTTGGGAAATAACACCAACAAAATTTAAGACACCTTTACACGTGACAACAACAAACGATAAACATGAAAAAAAATAGACGCTATCGACAAGGCAATCCCGCGCCAACGCATGAAACAACAAAATGCAAGTCACACCATTTACCATGCTCGTTAAACAACTAAATATCTAGAATAACAATGTTTGTACCAAGATAATCATATTGACACACAGATTTCTAAAAAGGAAAAACAAAGTTGAAAAACACAATTATATCAATGAGAGTGCATAATTATGCTTACATGACAAAACCAGCTTTAATTTGATCAAACTTATCTAAATTTCATTCAGCAAAATAAATATGTATAAAAATACATATGTTAATTTTGTTAAAATAAAATAAAAAAATAATAATAATAATAAAGTGAAAGGATAACTAACAAAACTTTAGTTATTAAATTTTAAATAACTTATATAAAATTAAGTAACTTATCAGTTTTTATTTTTTAATAACTTTATAAATTTAGTAAATACCCCATAGACTTTTTATTATTATTATTATTATTATTATTATTATTATTATTATTATTATTATTATTATTATTATTATTATTATTATTATTATTATTATTATTATTATTATTATTTATTTATTTTGTATTTTATTAAAAAAATACAATAATATGTTTTGTTATTTATAAATATTATTATCACTATATATTAAACTAATGTATTTGCACGGAATTATAAATATAGAAAGGAAAGCGCGAGTTACTGTGAATGTAAATGAATACACGAGATTATACGAATACGAACGACTCATGTTATTCTTATTTATGAGATTAAGTAAAGATATCCGGAAAAAGTATTCTTATTAACTATCTGCATTCAATAACGACTTGTGTTATTCCTTGTTAAAAGTATAATCCACACACGGGTTTAAAAATCGGCTTAATTTATTACTAACAGGAATCAAAATGAAATTTGACCTCACACGTTAATGTGAAAGAAAATAAATAGACAAGATTCTACATATAACAACGACATATATTTCAAGGTAATTATGTGCTACTAAACATACATATTATCTAGAGCATGATATCAGTTGTTAAATTTAAACAAGATCAACCTAAACATTATGCCAATTAAACAAAGTCAAATCCTTCGTGTAACAAAAATTTATACAAAATATTAATCGATACTAACACATAATAAAAAGATAATGAAAAAACTCATGCGTACACAAATATTATAACTATATAAGTATTAAAAATTTAATATAATTTTATAGGAAAATTTTAAACATTACAAAATCATGGATTTATTAATTATCACAATATTTAGCTTTTTAGAGGAAGCTAAACCAAGCGCCCTACACAATAACTCAAAGCATACTAGTTTTCTATATCCATTGGGAGAAAGTTGCGATATGCTTATTCGGTAATGCCATAAAAATTTTCCTAAAGACACAGAGATAAGAAAACTTAAACCAACTTGTAAAAAGTTTTTATATATATCCCCCTCATTTGCTCTTGCCTACTGTTAATGCTCTGGTTTAAACCAGGAGCACAAGCGCACACGTCATCACCGTGATGAAATTTTTGACACAAACTTACAGCCTTCTTTGATGTCAAACTAGAAGGGTACGCCTTAATGCCAACTGTTTTCATATTTCACAAGCATGAGTTCAAAAGAAATGAGGGCTTAAAGGAAACTTGCTTGCAAAGCTTCCTTAAAAAGATGGGTGAAACAGGGGATATGGGTAATGTATATAAGTGTGTATTATATTCAAATGCGATGAAAATGGCATAAAAATATTTAATTTTGACTGCAAATGGGTTATAGCATTATCATTACCTAATGTCTTCAAAATTCACATGATTGGACCTCCATATCGAAAAACAATAATATAGATATTAACATTTTATAGTAAATCCCAAACATGCCCTTGGATCATGGTTGGTCTTGAGGGGCCTAATGGGGTTAATAGGGTAATCTTATCATGAAATACTAAACAACATCATATGGCATGTCATGGATTATGATAAAAGAGGACTATAAAGATGAAACATATTTTATGCATGGAAAGACCCATGCAAGCACATACACAGCAACATGTACTATTTCATTTGGATAGATACAATCGATCCCTCCACGACAAACAGTCTTTCCATGAAGCTATACAAAGAGCAGCTTCATCAACTCTATTTTACATCTTCATCCACATATAAATACCAACTAAGAATCTGAGGTAAACACACAATCTAGTCACAAACACATTCTATACAACACCCCATGAATATATATGACTTAAGCAACGGATCATGCTCCCGAGGTTAATCCTTTTGGGGTAGTGCTAACGATAAGTTTTTTCTTGTTTTGAGTGATCTCAGATAACATGTTAGAACACGAAAAAGAATCTCACTCCACTTTCAACCTGCATATCTTAGTAACATCAAACAAAAATAAAATTCAATAACTTAGGCGAACTTTTTTGAAAAAATTACTAATGCGTCCGCACACTAACCTTAAATAAAATGCATTTTGGGTCAACATGGGCTGCGCAAAGCACAACCATCAACCTTCCTAGTATTTACTTAAAAAAAGAACCCCCCAATAAATGGGAGAAATTAACATGATGTAAATAAAAACGTAACAAGTTGTTGGAAAGCTACTTGTAATCCACACCTTCGACGAAAACGAGTGATTCACATAACGGTAGTATAGTAAAAAAGAATCACACACACGAGACCGTTCTAGATCCTTCTCTTTAACAGCCCCTTTTATAAAACAATCTGAACCGTCCATACTCACATCTCTATAAATAAATAACAACTCACCTCCCTTTATTCCAAACCCTCTTTCTATCGCCGAACAAACTCATAACTCAAACTCAAAAGTCTTCCCTTATTCGATCTACTTCTTCTTCTTCACCGGTACGATCTCGTTTTTTTTATATACAATATTTAATTTGTTTTGGATTAGATCTGATTTTTATAAATTTTGATGATTTTTATAGATTTGTAACTGGATAATTGAAGATCGAAGAATAAGAATTAGAATAAGAAAAGAGCAAGATGTTTGGGAGAGCACCTAAGAAGAGTGATAACACGAAATACTACGAGGTTTTGGGGGTCCCACAAAGCGCTTCTGCGGATGAGTTGAAGAAGGCTTATCGTAAAGCTGCTATCAAGAATCATCCTGATAAAGGTGGAGATCCTGAGAAGGTATTGTTTTTTTTAAGATTGGTTTGTTTGTTTTTATTTAATTGGATGTGGTTTGTGTTAAAGATTGTTGATTTGGTTGTAATTAGATGAAAATTAGCTGACTTTATTAAAATTAGGTCGATTTGTAATATATTGATGAATTGTGGATCATTATTGAGGCAGTCTTTTGATTCTTGATTAGTTTCTAATGTTAACAATAGTGTTTAATAGCGATTAGATGGTTACATAAATATAGTTGCAATATTTATAAAGTCTGATTCTTTGTATTTGTAATAACGCGTTGTCTGCATGTCAAATATGTTGGGAGTGTCGTTTTTCTAGTTTCGCTGACTGTTAAAAGAAAAAATTTGGTTTTTTAATTACTTATAGTATTTAGCAGGCGATATTCTGATTTTTTTCGGTTGATTGTTAGAATGTTAAGATTAATTGGTTACCTGGTTGGAATTAGGAACAATGTTTTGAGCAAGTTTGTGTTGGTTAAACTTACGGAAGTGTAATTTGCTATCAATTTAGTTATCTTTTAAGACCTAGTAGGGATTAGGAGTCCAGTCAAGTGTTTGTAAGTGTACTTCAAGGACATCAATATTTTTGTGTGGCTGGTTATATTAAAGTAGACTTGTTTTATGTAGCGTGAGCATGAGTATATAAATTATGCATTTATACTTTGATGTTAATGTCACTATAATTGTGTTACAGTTCAAAGAGCTTGCTCAAGCATACGAGGTACTGAGCGACCCAGAGAAGCGTGAGATTTATGATCAATATGGTGAGGATGCTTTGAAGGAAGGAATGGGCGGTGGAGGTGGCGGTCATGATCCATTTGACATCTTCCAATCCTTCTTTGGCGGTGGCGGTAGTCCTTTCGGTGGTGGTAGTAGCAGGGGACGAAGACAACGTCGGGGAGAAGATGTTGTTCATCCTCTCAAAGTCTCTCTTGAGGATCTTTACAATGGAACCTCCAAGAAGCTTTCTCTTTCACGTAGTGTACTCTGCTCCAAGTGTAAAGGGTAAGTGCTGACCATGTTCACTATATAGCTGATACTTACAATATATTCTATTATGTCATCTAACTTAATTTAATTTTGCAGAAAGGGATCAAAGTCGGGTGCTTCAATGAAATGTGCTGGCTGCCAAGGTTCTGGAATGAAAGTGTCAATCAGGCATCTTGGCCCATCTATGATTCAGCAGATGCAACATCCTTGTAACGAGTGCAAGGGTACTGGAGAAACCATCAATGACAAGGATCGGTGCACACAGTGCAAGGGTGAGAAAGTGGTGCAGGAGAAGAAGGTTCTTGAGGTCCATGTCGAGAAGGGCATGCAGAATGGGCAGAAAATTACATTCCCTGGCGAGGCTGATGAAGCTGTAAGCTGAACGCCTTGATCTATTTGTTTTCACTTATACTGTTTTACTGTTCTTTGACTCAGATTGTGTTTTGCAGCCGGACACGGTTACCGGAGATATCGTCTTTGTCTTGCAACAAAAGGAGCACCCCAAGTTCAAGCGAAAGGGTGATGACATTTTCGTTGAGCACACACTGAGCTTAACAGAGGCGCTTTGTGGATTTCAGTTTATCTTGACCCATTTGGATAATAGGCAGCTTCTCATCAAATCTCAACCTGGGGAGGTTGTCAAGCCTGGTAATTATCTCAGCTTTCTCTTCTATGCTATTATGGATTTATTTGTTTACATTGCAATATTTGTTTCATGGTTTTGTGTTTGTTTGATCTGGTTTTGCTGATCATATTTTGTGCAAATATATATGCTAATTCGTTTCCCTTTTATTGTTTATAGATCAATTCAAGGCAATAAATGATGAGGGTATGCCGATGTACCAGAGACCATTTATGAGGGGTAAGTTGTACATACACTTCACTGTGGAGTTCCCGGAATCCTTGTCCCCAGAGCAGTGCAAGGCTTTGGAAGCAGTGCTACCACCCCGGCCTTCAATGCAGATGACAGACATGGAGTTGGATGAATGTGAGGAGACAACTCTGCATGACGTCAACATTGAAGAGGAGATGAGAAGGAAACAGCAACAGGCTCAACAAGAAGCCTACGATGAAGACGATGACATGCACGGTGGTGGTGCACAGAGGGTACAATGTGCACAGCAATAAGTGTGGGCTATGAGGTCAAGGTTTTCTCATCTATAGGTCTTGGCAAGACAATAATGTCAGTTGTAATTTTCGTTTTCTATTATATACTGTTAACGAGTCTCTCTGTTTTGGATCCTGTTAAGCTGTATGGATAATTTGCTTATTTGAAAAACTGGTTTGAGAAGCGTCTTCGGACGATGATATTCATTATATGCTTGTTTGTGTGTATGGCAAGTGAAAGTCGGTAGGAAGATGAACTTTGATTTCGATGTTAGTCTGGTGTCTGTAATAGCTACATGTATGTTTTCATCTGTTTTACGTTTGTGGCTCTAAGATTAGTACGTCACTAGAAGAGCGGTTTTGAGGGGTTATTTTAGCTTGATTCCATTGATCAATGAGTGAAGAGCGTTAGATATAGTAATGCTGCTATTGTTTGTATGCGTTGGGTTTTTCTGCGACTTCCCAACAAAAACTAGCCATAGCCATCTTCTGAGCTCAACGTATGCGACCCAAATTGTCAGCTTCAAAGACAAAATGCTTTAGGTTGTAAAAAATTTAGGTTGTAGCAAAAAGAGGAGAAGCTGAGATGGTAATGACCACTGACCCAGTCATGGGAGACATAAGGATGATAGCTTACAACAGCAAAATGAACGTGCTGCAACAGGTTAATGTCGTCTGTTGGAAAGTTGGATGTAAACCCATTCGATTAATTTATGTTCAACGGTTGGTAGAAATTAGTTTATCATTTGAGGAAAAAAAAGTGAAAATGACAAAAATAAGAGTGATTTGGTTAATTTTGAAATAAGATGTTTTCTGTCAAAATGGGCTAAAATGTTTACTTTATATATATTGAATGATTGTCTTGTTTTGATCTTACTTATGGAAGCAAGACCCCATAAAAATATCCAAACATAAGCTATGGTCATTGAGTTTCACACAAAGGCAGGGCAAATCTTCCTCAATTTACAGGGCTGAATGTGTCCCATCAGCCTAATCCTTCTATTACCGTCTGGGAAACAAGGGGTTTCTATGCTGATGTGAAATCATTGTTGCTCTGTGCAGCAACAATGCCTCTCCTCTGGCATGAAATTGTTTGGTATATAGAGCACTACCCTGGTTTCGTTGTTCCGAGATCTCTTTAAATACTTAACATATCTGGGATCATGCTTATTTATGAATTTTGTTCATTTCGCACGAAGTCAAAATTGTTCATTTACCGTCATTTTTGCATTATTAGGCTTCGTATATTAATAGTTGTTTTGCCTTTTCTATTTTTATGAAAGAATTTTACCCATCTTCTGTAACAAAATATACTACAGGTTAATACAAAATTTCACCTATAGTTGATAAAATAATAATGTATACATTCACCTAAAATACGATGATGCTGTGTGTAAATGTGTAATCCCAACTCTAAATTAACATTTTTAAAGTATTAATATAATATTCTAAAGTTAAATTTTGTCACTTTCTACCCAAACTATATAAACCTGTCTCATAACCGTTGCCTTCATTATCTCTTTTAATAACTGTATTCACTCATTCTATCCATCCCTGGACACGGTTGAGATGGTGGTACAAAACATATTAATAGCACTAGTACTCTTCACGGCACATGCTAGCGGCGTAAAACACATCGTGGGAGACTCCATCTGGTCGATCCCTCCCACCAAAACTTTCTATGAGGACTGGGCGTCTACTCGGGATTTCCATGTTGACGACGAACTCTGTATGTATACTACACATTTATATATCAATGTTTGCATAAATATCATATTTGGGTACATAAAGCAATAAATGTTCCCTCTTTGAGAAATGTAAATTTGTCTAGATTAGTAAACTTTTTTATGTATGGATTTGTTCTTTTTTGTTTAATATGTGCAGATTTTAATTTTGAATCAGACATGTACAATGTTGCGCAAGTGCTAAAGAACCCGAACATGACTTGTGCATCCCTTAGGCCATGGAACATATGGCATGTTGGGCCAGTGCGGGTTCCGATAAAGGATCCTATAGATCGTAAACGTATTTTTATGTACGGAAGCAACACTTTACCTCACCACTGTTCCATAGGCTTAATATTTACTGTCATGATCAACTATACCACCCGATCTCCTCAAGATAACGTCTTAGGGGACACTGCTGGTTGTTGACGTTCTCTTTTTGACTAGCTATCGCATGTTTCACTGTTTTTGTAATCAGGTTTTGATCAAGTACAAGGTGATGCAAGTGTAAGAATGCTATATCTTATTAATTAAGATTTGTAATGCTATTGTACATGACCATTTGTTCCTAGTTTTATCATAAACTTTTGCAGGCGATCGAGTACTGGTGCAATAATGCTATTGTACATGACCATTTGTTCCTAGTTTTATCATAAACTTTTGCAGGCGATCGAGTACTGGTGCAATAATATATAGCGCTAGTTTGCAATGTCCTAGCGAACCAAATTTACACCTAACTATCTAATCATCTATTGTATGATATTATTTATAAGGCACAAAGCTTAATTATACAGTTTTGTAATATAAATACGGAGTATATAGTTTTAGCTTGTAGTTGGCCACAAAGCAATGAACAATTGGGTTGACATTAAACAAGACAGGTTTGCCAATTTGATCAGTCAAATTTCCTTAATATAAAGAGAAGACATGGTTCACACGTTGTAAAATAGGATACATACGTAGCTCAATTGGTGAGTGACAATTGAAAATCGTGACCACGAAACTCGTCTAAGACAAGAAACTGCATGTTTAGAAGATCCCACAAAATGCATCGATTGATGAATCAAAGAATGCTTATGATAAATGCTATCAAGAATCATCCTACAGTAGTGGAGATATTTAGAAGGTATTCTTGTAAGCAAAGAGCCAAAGAAAATGGGTTTAATACGCGTTTCAAATCTTGTAAACATATTTCATTTAACATAAAAACATTGTCTAAATACATTTCTCACCTTTACAACGCGTGAAATGATAACTTCATAATGGTATAGACTTGAAAATGTTGGTCGATGTTTATTACAGTATTAGTTAAAGGACTATTATATGTTGGGTAGTCCAAGGCTCCAAGCCCACCAGTCTCCAGGTTTTGTGGATCCTTGGTATCTTCATCATGTATGTTGCCTTCAAGGTCTTTATATGGGTTGAAACAGGCCCTTCGTGTTTGGTGTCACTGATTTGCTGCTTATGCTACCCCAGTTGGATTTTCTGGTAGTGACACAACATATTTATTGATTTATGTGGATGATATTGTTCTCATATCTTCTTCTACAACTTTGCTTCAGAAGTTTATTTTATCTTAACACAGGGAGTTTGACATGAAGATCTTGGTGCTCTTAATTATTTTTTTGGGGATCTCTGTTACACGTGACACTACAGGGATGTTTCTCTTTCAGAAGAAATATGCTATGGAGTTGCTTGAGCGAGCACATATGCTCAACTGCAATCCTACTCGGACTCCTTCTGGCACCGATTCCAAGCTTGGTTATGAGGAGACTCCCATTTCCGATCCTACTTTGTATCAGAGTCTTGCAAGTGGCCTGCTATATCTTACAGTCACTCGTCCTTATTTATCTTATGTTGTGCAACATATTTGTCTATATGCATCCTCGTTATGTTCCTGGCACTTTGGAGTTTGGTTTACAGTTATATGCATCCTCAGGATCTTCTCTTGTGGCTTACTCTGACGCTAATTGGGCTGGTTTCCCTGCTACTAGAAGATATACATTCGGGTATCATGTATTTTTGGGAAACAATCTTTTATCATGGTCTTCTAAGCGACAACGCACTCTTTCACGTTCTACTACTGAAGCTGAATATCGGGGCGTTGCTAATGATGTTGTTGAGACAACATGGCTACGCAATCTTCTTCGAGAACTACACACACCACTACTGACCGCTACTCTTGTGTATTGTGATAATGTGAGTGCTGTTTATTTATCTTCTAATTTGGTGCAACATCAACAAACAAAACACATTGAGATTGACATTCATTTTGCTCGTGATGTGGTTGCTACGGGTCGCGTGCGTGTTCTTCATGTTCTATCGCGCTACCAGTATATGCGGATATCTTCACCAAAGGTCTTCCTTCAGTGTTATTTGAAGAATTACGAACCAGTTTGAGTGTTCGGTCTCATTCCGCTCAAACTGTGAGGGAGTGTTAGTCGATTTTTATTATTAGTTAATGGATATGTTGGGTAGTCCAAGCCCATATTGCATGATTCTAGACTATTCATTATATCAATATACTAAAAACCGGGTGTGCTGGCCCATGTTGGTTTTTCAAATATGTTCCGAACCGGCCCATTAAAGACCCGAAAAAAAAAACATTTTATACTTTGCGACCCGAACTGTTCCTCCACACTCACACATCTTTCCTTTTTTCTTGATCCGTCTCCGGCCAACCATGCTCCGACCGGTGGCTCCGACCCATATGCTTTTCGGGGAACTACAGTGGTTTTGTGAGTGCAGCTACTGTTGGTTGAATAGTGAAGCAAATATTTTATTAAAGTTGTGGTTTGGGATCACCCATTTGTACCTCCCACCGTCCCCAACCCATTCTTGGCCACATTTTTTGTTTTGGATGCACCTACTTTAGATCATCTATATAGTTGGTCATTGGATCTAAAAAAAAAAAACGGCTGTGTTCCTTTGTGATCGTTTGTTGTAGCTGGTAATTTTTTTTTGCTCTTTTATGCATATTCTTTTTGTTGTCTTTATGTGGCTAGCTGCGTTAATTGTATGTGTAAATTTGGTGTCATCTATTTAGGGGTTTAGGGTTGAAGTTGTTAAACGTGAAATTAAATGTCATGGCCTATTTAGTTTGGTCTCATTTATTTAGGGGTTTAGCCTTTAGATTCTTAAGGCTGAAATTAAATGTGGTGGTGGTGGTTTGGTCTCATTTATTTAGGGCTTTAGGGTTTAGGTGGTTACTGCCGAGATTAAATGTGGTGGTGCAGTGAATGCTAGCATATTTAATGATAGAGCCCTTAAGATTTCATTAGGGTTTAGGATTAAATGCGTATTTTTTTTTTTTTTTTTTTTTTTTTTTTTTNTTTTTTTTTTTTTTTTTTTTTTTTTTTTTTTTTAATTTTCTTTTTATTTTTTTCCCTTTTTTTTCTTTCTTTTCTCTTTTTACATCAGTTACTAATTTTTTTTATTATTTTTTTTTATTTTTTTATTTTTTTTGGGAATTATCTCTTATTTATTATATTTGTAATGGATATTTTAAAAAAATTTCTGATGATAATGATAATACATCAGTACAACATTTTAGTGCTCTCATTTCTTTACCTCTTTTCGCACGTCTCATTCATATTCGTATTGTTGTTTCTCATTATGAAACGAAAAAAAAAAAATGCCCATGTAAACCTTTGCGAAAGTTCAACCGCGAATAACGCCATTGCCTTTGATGCATCTGGTAATCCTCCTTTGAGGAGAAATAGCCGTCTGTATAAAGGTTAGTCCATTTATTCTTGGCTATGGATTTGTTTTATCATATGTTTCTGCCATCCACAAGTTTTTGCCATAATATTTTTCCATTACTCATTGCCTACAGGTAATATGCAACAGCAAAATACCAGCGATGTTGATCTTTCTTCTGTTGCCGAGGGAAATGTCCAACAACTAGACCAGGCTTTAACATTGGATGGTGTTTTTAAATCTAAACGGCTCAAGCAAGCAATGTCGGCTGCAAGTTGTCATTCTGCTGTCGCTAACAATAGCATCAGCAACCTAAATATTAGAGGACATCTGTTGGAAAGTCACATTGGCACACCATCAGGACAAGCACATTGTCCTCAATCTGATAATGCTAATCATGATGTGTTTTTTCACCATGGAGTGTCACCTTGCAAAACAAGCAGAGGTGAAATTTGTTATGCATTACTCATGCCATTTTAATTCATGGGGTCGATGAGAGATGTGTCTTCACTTTTCCTTTATATGTATGTCTTCTAAAAAATGTTCTGGTTTGTTCACGTCAGGGGCCCTTAATCAAACAACAAAAATTAAGCAAAATTGTGGCAACAAGAACCACCCGCATAAAGTTGAGGCACAATCTATGTCAGCAGTTAATTTACCATTTCTGCAAGCCGACAAAGGTATGTGCAAATGTCCTGTTGCAAAATTTTTAGTAAAAAAAAAAAATATGTATTGTCTTCTACTTTCAATACATGTTGTTTCATACGCCTTTTTTTAACCAGGCACATGCCACAATGCACCCGGAGCACCAGTGTGTGCCAGTATTCAGCACCCATCTCTACAAATAAATGAAGGTACATACTGTAATGGTATTTTGGTCATTCAAAACAAAAGCCATTTTATTATTGCCTTTGCACATATTTCTTTGTTGAGACACTATTGTACTGTTACAGAACAAACACTTAAGTCAGCGCCTCATATGCATGAAAATCGGACAAAAGCAAGAGCAACTGCTAATACCTCTAGAAGGCGTGTTCGACAACAGCAATTAACAACCAGGTCAAATGTTTGTGTTGGAGAATCATCTATTAGCAAAATCAAGGTAAGCATTATCCAATATGCACAAAGTTTTTGATTTTGACTTTTTAATCACTTTTCGTTTTACGCATACCATTTTCTTCGTGCAGATGCATCTGTTATTCCACAGTGTATTCGGCAAGAACGTTTGCCACTCAGTAGTTCAAGGAATACTGCTGCTGCTGCTGTTGACCACCCATCTCTCTAAACAAATGAAGGTGCATAGTATTATGGTGTTTTAGTCGTTCAAAAGAAAAGCCGTTTTATTGTTTCCTTTGCACATGTTTCTTTCTTGACACGCTATTCTACTGTTACAGAACAAACGGTTGATCCAACAACTCATGTGCATGAAAATCGTACAAAAGCAACACGAACTGGTCGTACCTCTACAAGACGTGTGCGACAACAACGATCAACAACCAGGTCAAGTTTTTGTGTTGGAGAATCATCTGCTAGCAGAAATCAAGGTAAGTATTATCCAATATGCACAAACTTTGTTATCACTTTTTAATCACTTTTTGTTTTACACATACCGTTTTCTTCATGCAGGTGCATCTCCCGTTTATGAAGACTTAGGAGATTGCACGTACACTTGCCGTTACTGCAAAGCTGCATTTTGGCATGGTGAGCGACTCAAAGGACATCGTTCTTACAGTCGACAACCAGAATACCATTTGTGTTGTAGAGGCGGTAAAGTGTTAATGCAACCTGAACCAGACCCACCTGAGTACATCAAAAACATGCTTGCCAATCCAAATTTCATGCACAATGTAAGAGCTTACAACCAAATGTTAACTATGACTTCATTTGGAGCGACAATTGATAGCACAATCAACCAAGGCAGAGGCCCTTACGTCTTTAAAGTCTCCGGTCAGATTTACCATTGGATTGGGTCATTGTGCCCTACTGGTGATGATGATCCATGTTTTTTGCAACTGTATGTATACGACACGCAGAATGAGGTGCGGAATAGAATGAATCACTTTAAAGGTTCTGAAAGAGCAGCTTTAGATCCAGCCATTGTTGAAGGTCTAATTCATTTTTTAGATCATCATAATGAACTGGTACAGATATTTAGAACGGCGCGAGATAAATGTGCAGAAGCTGACGTGCCAGATTTCAAAGTGAGGCTGTACAATGGTGACGGTGCACGTACTTATGAGCTGCCTACATCAGATGCTCTTGGAGCCATAGTCTTTAATAGTGGGCCAACAACAGAATCAGATTATGATGTGATCATTGAGTATAAAGATGGTCCACCGAAAAGAATCAACAAGCTTCATCAGTCGTACATGTCACTCCAGTTTCCACTTATTTTCATTTACGGTCAACCAGGATACCATACAAAATTGAAGCTACGATCTGCAGATCCAAATGAAAAGATGAAGAGAGTTTCAATGAATGCGTTTTATACTTACCAGTTGCACCCAAGACATGATCAGTATGATCTACTTTTCCAAACAGGCCGGCTTTTCCAGCAATATGTCGTTGGTGTATATTGTTGCATAGAGCAAAATAGGATGGACTTTTACAGGAAACATTAGAATGACATTCGCGGAGAATATCTATCAGGGTTATATGATGCAGTTTCAAGAGGCGATCGTGATGGCTCAGAGGCCGGTTCAAGAATTATTTTACCTTCATCATTTACTGGAGGTCCAAGGTATATGTANGATCAGTATGATCTACTTTTCCAAACAGGCCGGCTTTTCCAGCAATATGTCGTTGGTGTATATTGTTGCATAGAGCAAAATAGGATGGACTTTTACAGGAAACATTAGAATGACATTCGCGGAGAATATCTATCAGGGTTATATGATGCAGTTTCAAGAGGCGATCGTGATGGCTCAGAGGCCGGTTCAAGAATTATTTTACCTTCATCATTTACTGGAGGTCCAAGGTATATGTACAACCATTATTTGGATGCACTAGCAATTTGTCGTGTGCTTGGTAACCCGCAGTTTTTCATAACATTCACGTGCAATGTAAATTGGCCTGAAATCCAACGATACATGGCGGCCTTCCCTCATTTAACTCCATCAGATAGAGCAGATATAGTTTGCAGGGTGTTTGAGCAAAAACTTAAATTATTTGTGAAGTTTCTTAAACGCCGCCGTCCATTTGGCCATGTGACAGGAGGTGCGTATATGTTATTCCAAAACAAATCCTACATTGTTCCTTTTATCTGTGATTATTTTAAAATCTCATTGTCTTTACATTTCTTCCTTCATTATTTGTCTCGCAGTATTGTACACCATTGAGTTCCAGAAACGTGGTCTTCCGCATTGTCATACTCTCCTGTGGACATCTTCTTCAAACAAAGTGCAGGCTGCAGAAGATATTGACCAGTATATCTCTGCAGAACTACCGGATCCAAAAATCGACCCACAAGGCTATAAAGTTGTTTCAGACATGATGATGCATGGTCCTTGCGGAAAAGCCAATTTAAATGCCCCGTGTATGGATGGTGAACTCTGCAAAAAAAATTTCCCTAAAAAGTTGAATGACAACACTTTTTTTGATGACAAAGGTCATGTGCATTATCGAAGAAGGCAATCAGAAGTTTCTGTCACAAAGCATCACATGAAACTTGACAACACATATGTCGTGCCATACAACCGTTCTTTGTGCTTAGCGTTTCAAGCACAGATTAACGTTGAATACTGTGGGTGGAGTATGCTCATTAAATACCTTTTTAAGTACATATCGAAAGGAACGGATCGGATATTTGCACAAGTGACTAGGTCTATTGGTGATGCATCTACTTCTGCAATCCAGCAGCGTCCATCCATCGATGAAATCCAGAATTTCATTGACGGTCGTTTCATTTGCCTTCACGAAGCATGCTGGGGAATTTTAAAGTTCGAAATACATAGCAGAGAACCGGCGGTGCAAATACTTTCAGTCCACCTTGAAAACATGCAACATATAACTTTTAGAGATGGCGATAACTTGGAGGCGGTTGTCAACCGACCAGATAAAAAAATGACAACACTCACAGAATGGTTCACTTACAACGTGGAGCACACAGACGGATACCAGTTAACATACTTAGACTTTCCATCAGAGTTTGTGTGGTATGAGAAGGATAAAGCTTGGTCAAGAAGGAAAAACAAAAAATCTTCTGTCGGTCGACTAGTATACGTGCATCCAACATCAGGGGACCTTTTCTACTTTAGAATGTTGTTATGTCATCAAAAAGGATGCAAAGGGTTTAAAGATGTGCGAGAAGTTAACCGTGTTGTTTACCCTACATATCGAGCTGCATGCAATGCTCTTGGTTTGCTTGGTAACGACAGAGAATGGGACATAGCTCTTGAAGAAGCGTGCGCATCAGCATCATCACCCGAGCTCAGATTCCTGTTTTCTCAGCTTCTTACTCATTGTCATATTGCAGACCCATTGCATTTGTGGGAGAAGTATTGGCGAGATATGGGCCATGATATCCCACGAATTGTTTCAGAATATGTTCGTATTCCCAACTATCACGTCAATGATGGTGAATTACAAGGTTACATATTGTATGAGCTTGAGATATTGCTTAGCAGTTGCGGTAAATCAGTCAGAAACTACGGTCTCCAACCACCTCCACCAGCATTGCTTGAACAGTTAAACAACCGACTGCTAATGGAAGAGAAGAATTACGATAGAGCGAAGCTAGCAAAAGAGAGAGACAATGCAGTTCCAAACTTAAATGCAGAGCAGAGAGAAATCTACGACCTTATCATAAATGCTTCGGCAGGAAATCGACAAGAGTTGCTTTTTGTGTATGGTCACGGAGGCACCGGGAAAACTTTTTTGTGGAAAGCTATTATAAGTTGCCTGCGATCTGAAGGTAAAATTATCCTTGTAGTTGCCTCTTCTGGAATTACATCGCTGCTTCTTCCATCAGGCCAAACTGCGCATTCAAGGTTTAAATTACCACTCGAATTAACGGATGAGTCGCTATGCAAAATTAAGAAAAACACCCATATAGGAGACCTGTTAGCAGAAACAAATGCCATTATTTGGGACGAAGCACCTATGAATGATCGTAAGTGCTTTGAGACATTAGATAGGACTCTTAGAGACCTATTAGATGCACCCGATGTTCTTTTCGGTGGCAAAACAATTATTTTAGGCAGTGATTTTCGACAGACGCTTCCAGTGAAAAAAGGCGCACCGAAAATGGAGATAATAGGTTCATCTATCGCAAGATCACATCTGTGGCCACATTTTAGATTGATGAGCCTTAAACAAAACATGCGGCTGTTTCGTTCAGATCTGAACGTAGAAGAGCAAAACTTGGCACATTCGTTTGCAGCGTGGATTTTAGATATTGGTGATGGGAAGATTGGTGAACCGGATGAAGAAAATCCTAGAGACACAGCATGGGTTGAAATTCCCGATAGATACTGCATACATGATGATGCAAATGGTTTAGATAACCTCATAGATTTTATCTATGACAAACCGACATTGCAAACTCCATCAGCAATCACCCTCCAACAAAAAGCGATTGTCTGTCCAAAAAATGAAACTGCAGACATTATTAACTCACACGTTATGTCAATGGTTGAAGGCGAAAGTACAACATATGCAAGCCATGACATAGCTATTCCAATTAATAATAGTAGCGCCGAAACAGAGATGTTATACCCTGTTGAGTATTTAAACACTTTTAAAGTGCCAGGGTTTCCACCGCATCAATTAGAGCTAAAGGTTGGAACACCGGTGATGATGTTGAGGAATGTCAGTTTGGCAGGTGGTTTGTGTAATGGAACACGTATGATTGTCACATACTTAATGTCAAAGCTGATTCAAGTGCAGATCATCACAGGGACGAGGGTTGGAGAAAAAGTCTTTATACACAGAATACCTTTGATCCACGCAGATTCAAATCTTCCATTCCAATTGAAACGTCACCAATTCCCAATTAAGGTCTGTTACGCCATGACGATAAACAAAAGCCAGGGACAATCTCTCAATAAAATAGGCGTGTACCTTCCAGAACCAGTCTTTGGTCATGGCCAGTTATATGTCGCAATATCAAGAGCTACATCTCCTCATGGGTTGAAGGTTCTTATGAAACAACAGGAAAATCGAAAACCGAATGAGACGAAAAACATAGTTTACAAAGATTTTTTAAATAAGATTCAAGTTCCAAACCTTTTTCCACAACACAGTTATATTACTTAGTTTTATCTTTTATCCATTTTTTTTATATTTTTTTCCTTTTTTTTTTATCCTTTCTGTTAGTTTATTTTTCCTTTGCTTTTGTCATTTCATTTTTTGCACTGCATTATTTTATCAAATACTATCTTCCCAACTCTGGCCTAATATCTCATGCATTCATAAAAGTACATTGGAATCTCTGGTATGCACAAACATTTTGTCAATACACATCTATGCTTTAGTATTCATTAAGTGCTGTATCTTTGCATTATTCTTATGTATTAGCACTTTTTATCTTACTGATGCTTATTTTCTCTTTTTTAACAGCAAAATGGAGAAACCAATAATTACTGGAGTCGATTCCCCGCATGAAGAAAAAGTCACTGAAAATGCAATTGCTACGGTTGCTCATGAACTGGCTGAAAGCACCACGAAACCCGAAATTGCAACAATCTGCGAGTTAAAACCAACCTCTTTTGACAAAGTGCTAGAAGCTAGAGTATATAGGAAATGGATTTCAGCAACTTACTCTAAAAAGGATGGGAAAAAAACTGAGACTGCATTTTGCTGTATCTTGATAGACCGAGAGGTACGTTAAAATTCATGTATTATAAACAGCAATTCATTCACTCATTGCAACTGTATAACAGTAAATAAACATTAACAGGGCAACGCCGTTCAGGCAAACATGAATGTTAGAGAGATTTCTCACTTTGACCCAAAAATTAAGCTTGGAAATACCTATAGGATTTCAGAGTTTGTGTGTGAACCAACCAACCCATACCAGCAAACAATTGACAACAGAACAAGTCTCAAGTTTGGAAAAGTCACAAAATTTGATGATATAACAGCACCAGAGATTCCATACCACTACTTTAAGTTTGTGTCATACAACCACCTTCAATCCAAAATACCAAAAGAAGATCCCTCCGGAAAAATCGAATACCCAATCCTCACAGGTAATATTTTCACTCTGAATCTTCAAAAGTAAATGGATATGTGAACATTCTTACACTTATTTAAATTGCAGATTACATTGGATGTCTCAGATCAATTGGCAAAGTCATACGCAAACCCAATGCTGACCAAGGACAAACTGTCTACAGAAAAGTGGACATTGAAAATTTGAAGTACACATTCTTTATTCACAAACTTCTATATTCAGCAAAATCTCCAATATTTTTGACAATTAATTATCTGTGCAGTGGTACTATCATAGAATTCACAATGTGGGATGATCTAGCTGAGACTTTTGAAAATGTTGACACTAGCACAATGGAACAACCAGTTATAATTGCTGTTAGTTCTTGCCGTGTGACAAGGTTTACAGGTATTTGCTTAAGAACTTTATGATCCTTTGTGCATAAGCAACATATTCTTAATACATGTTTGAACAATGTCATCCCAGATTATCAACTAACTGCAACATCGGAAACCCACTCTTACCTAAACCCAAAAATACCGGAAGTTCATCAGCTTAGAGCACAGTAAGGATCTTAGAACCTCAATACTAAAAGCAGTTAAAAATCTATTCTTAATTTAGTAAATTAAACAGGTACATGCAAAAGCACCAAACAACTCCACCGCTGCGAATATGCAAAACTCCCTACGAAGACATTGAAAAAGAAAAGTTTCGCAACAGGTTCCCTCTTAAAACCCTGTTAAAACAGGATCCACAAACTTAAAAGGTACCTTTACTATAAGAAACTACAATTCCCCATACAAAGTTTACCAATTGTGTCACCATTTCCATTGTAACTTGCAGGGGGTACAGTTTACCTCTGAGGCAACCTTGACAGGTATTGATGTCAAAAGAGAGTGGTTTTACATATCTTGCAACGAATGTCTTTCCAAAGTCAGTCAACAAGATGGGCGATACCGTTGTTTTAACCATGGTAAACAACAAGGTCCATGCTACAGGTATACTATATTTGGAACAGCGATTAAATAAAGGTTCAAACAAAGATAGACTAAAAAAACTTTACCTAATTCTTTCACATAATTCCTAATGTACAGGTACAATTTCAAAGGGTTTATCACAGATGCATATGCGACAGCTCCAATCACTTTCTTTACGCCTGCAGCAGATGATCTAACAGGCTACTCCTGCTCAGAATTGATTAACATGCACAAAGCACCAGACCCACAAGAAATACCAATCCAAATCTTTCAACTTGAAGGCACAAAAAACACTTTCCAGTTCCATTTCAACCAAACTGCAAAGACAACCAGTTTTATTCTTGATCAAGTCTTCAACAAAAAAAAGATACAACGACCAACAGCTTTGCCAATGCACGCAGACACAGGTAAAGTTACTTACCTTACGCTCTTGCATTATTTAAAAATAGTATATACCTCTGTAAATAACATCTTTTTTTCTCACATAAATTAGGTCCATCAGCACCTCCCCTTGCACTAACATATCAAGAAACCGCACAACCAAGCTTCATGACTGAAAACACAATGAAAGACATTAAGAAAGAAAATGTCGAGCAACATGAAGAACCAAAAGCAACAGATCTAAATCCAGGTATAATTATTTAATCCACTATTTTTTTTCACACTTAAAACATACATTTGCAGATGCAAATACTAATATTTTTTTTAATTCAACCAAAGCAACACCAACGACAATTATCGAAGCAACACCTGAAGAAGATTTAAACGAGAAAACAGTTGGTGACACTGCCCACAAACCCGCAAAAAGAGTGTTGTTCCAAGATGACACAGCAGATCCAAAGAAGCCAAAAGGTGAGTATCTTGATTTCTTCACTTTAAATAAATACTTATTACACAAAGCTGGCCAGTTTTATTAAAGCAAATATTTTACACCCAACTTCACAACACATTTTCTCAAGATTACATTGATTAAACTAAAAATACAACATGCATAGGCAAATAGAAATAAACAAACACCACAGTGCATTCTGCCCCACTACTTAGAAATCCATCACTCCCTTAAGCTTCAGAATGAATATATCCTTCTCACGTGCATTAAGCTCCAATTCACCAGCCATTATACGCATCTGCATAATCTTTTGATCATCTTTCGCCTGCACTTCTCTTAGATACTCTGCGGTTTTCTGCGCATACATATTCCCAACAGTCTCTAGCTCCTCAATAAAAGTAGACCTTTCACGAACAACACCAAGTAGCCTTTGACACAACGCATTCATTTGCTGTGCCATCTGAATATCTTCAATTGCACTTTGCCGGCAGTATTGGACCAGCATTTCTGACCAATTACTTGAATTGGCCTCAGCCCTTAGCCGAGCACATATAGGACAGTTAGACATTGTTGAAAACTTATAAATCATCAGGTCCTCTCACCTTTCTTAAATAGCCAAAAAAACTTAATAATACCACCTTATACAGTAGCTTTTCCATTGCGTAAAAAACAATTTTATTACATGTCTTTATGTGCAAAACAGTTCTTGCGATTTTTTTTTGATTCTCCTTGATGACAACTGCATTTTCCCTCTATCAGTTGTCATCTCAGCACTTTAATAATTTACTGCCTCTTTCAGTTTCATTTAACACCATTCATGCTCATTTTGTCACATTGCTTTTGCAATACAAGTAAAAAAAAATTACACCACCAAGTTTTATTCATACATACACTATTTTACAATGATGGATAGAAACATAACATAACCATAATATTAAACATAACCAAACTACTACATCAACTTCTCGCCGTTCGTGCAACACTAAATACCCATTCCAAACCTGTTACGAGTATTTAGAACTCCATTAAGCCCCTAAGTTTCAGGATAAACACATCCTTATCACGAGCGCTTAAATCCAGTTCATCTTTTATCCGTTCCATATGCATAAACTTTTGATCATCTTTCACTTGGCTCTCCCTTAAATGCTCTACAGTTTTCTCCACATATGTGTTCTCAACTGTTTGCAATTCTTCAATAAAACGACCTCTTTCAGTGATGACTCGAACCAGTCTCATGGACACCTCGCTGATTTCCCTTGCAATTTCAATGTCTTCAGTCGAAGCCCGACGACAGTAAAAAACTAACATTTCTGACCACTTATTAGAATTTGCATCGTCTCTAAGTTTAGCACACTTAGGATGCCTAGACATTTTGTTTTCTTAGTTGTTGCAAAACAATAAATATCTACCCTAACTTAAATGCCCAAAGTAACTTGCAAAAAAGTTGTCACATGCATCATTCAGGTGCATTACCATCTTCTCTAAAATAGATACACAAAAGAAAACAACAAATATCGACAAACATTGTCCTTATGATTCACCCTTTGAAATTATACACACCAACCAACAAAAAAAAGGCGACAAACAACTACGTATTTGTCCAGTAACTTTAAACTGCAGCCACACATGGTCACTCACTTTTCTTTTCCTCATTATACATCCTCACAAACATCTTGCATCCTTCCTCCACTGTTCTTTAACAAAACCAAAAGCAAAATGCCAATTGCTTTACTATTTTTGCAGCCTCTTACTCAATGCATTCCATGTGCAGTACCTTTAAAATCCAGCCACACAGATTCACTAACTTTTCTTTTTCACATGCATACACCTCTTATTTTTGCAACTTTCACCTCTTCTATGAATATTATTGTCATGCCACCACCCATACCGTTCAGATCTTAGGTTACTAAAAACTAACACAACAAACATATGAAACAAAACATCAATGCAATTTACTTGAGAAACAAAGTAGCCAGTTTTATTAATACATAAGATATCTTACAACCATAAATGGCAAGATTAACAACATAATCTTAACCACCAATAGAAGACCACAATATTACATAGAAATCAGACCCTACATAAACCTCTACTTAGCAACACAACAGCAACCAACACCACAGAAACAGTTTTTAGTTATATTCCTCCATTGTCACCACATAACGGCGTCTCTCCGTGCGTCCTTCATTTGCAACATTTAGCACCCCAGCTAACGCCACTAGCAATTGCGAATCTTTATTCAATGACTCTTGTAGGCATTGAAGTGCACTCCCAACAACAGAATTAGAACGATTGAAACTTCCAACCTCTTGAACCAATGCCCTTTTAGCTGCAATTCTACCACGCGCATCATCGCATTTATCAAGCAATACCAACACAAGGCCTTCATTCTCCGCCTCTTCCTGCAAAAACAACACCCTTAAAGCACGATGCAATTCATCAGACTCTGCCGCTTCTTTAAGTTCATCAAGTTTAGGAGTCAATACCATATTTTCCAAGAAAGCAATTCAAAAGTGAACAAGTATAGTGTAATGCAGTGACATATAAAACACAATGGCCCTACTTATATACAAAAAAAATTACAACTATAGCATCACATGATAACAGTGTCTTTCCAAGCTTTTTTTTCACATGCTAACTCTCTTTCCAAGCTCTTTTTTGTCTTCAACAGTCCATAATAATTGGCACACATAATGCATGCTTTAACTGTTCTTCTACACTAATGTTACTTTTCTTTTCTATAAATACTAATCAAATTGTTCTTTCCAAATAATGCAGCCACACCTGGAAGCTCATTGGCAACCAAAATGAAAAGCAAAGCTGTTCTGAAGAAAAAACAAGACTGAAAAATCTGTGTTAACATTTGTAATGTAAATATTTAACACCTCTGATGCTGCTACTACACAGCATCTACTACTTTTAGAACTTGCATATGTAACCATCGTATGGTCCATGTTTTGTAAGGTATTTGTGCTTCTAGACTGTAACAGCACAAATATGTCCCAAAACATATGCAATCTTATCAAATGTATGAAACCTCCCTTTTGCTTCTCTTTCTTATTTTATAAACTGTCTATGCAAAGAACCCGCCGCAACGCGCGGGCTCACAACCTCGTTGTAACTATATATTGCAATCTTGTGAATGAATTGAATCAAGGAATTTACAATCTTACAAAAAAATACATAAGACTTGTTTCTGAACATAACACTAATAAAAGACACTTTATAAATACATTGGGGGCTATTCGAAATTGATGACAAAGAGTAGGTAAAGTGGAGCTTGTTACCCTATCCCATGAACTACACTATTTGACCCGATGCATGCCCATATCTTATTCAACTATCGTATCAAATTTTTACCAAATTTTACTATTGTGACGCCCAATTTCAACGTACTACTAATGTGGTGCCCACTATTAACAACCACTCGTTGGTAGAGTTCACTTTCGATTTTGACTTGGTTTCCACCGAATAATTCGGGGGCAACTATAGGTTGCGAGTACTCATTTGCGGTGTTTATCATCATGCACGGATGCATTCCCGGGTTTCACTACTACATAGGATCTTACTATGAGCATACTTCTCACTTTTAATGCCCATGTTTCGCATTCCTCTATTATGATGTCTACTTTCGACAACCATTTTACACATTGTGCCCAATTTTGGCTTGCTACCCATACTAGCTTCTATTGTCTATCTGGTACTCACGTTAAACTTGAACTCGATTCCACTTGAGTTGTATCCTTAACATGAGCACCTTGACTTAAGGATAAACTCATGATTTGTTACTATCATCTACTTCACAACACACGCTTGATAATGAGAATGAGTTCCCTGTGACTCGTAAATTGGGATAAAAGGGTATTTTGGTCATTCCCTATGATTTTTGCTCTTTGTCACAATTAGTCCGTATGGTTAATGCTCATAATATCACGAGTCCCATCTCGTTAACTTTCATTATAATTCACGTCCCAACTAGCTTTTATGGTTAACTCTTTAAAATTGAGACTTTACTATTTAATTACTAAAATAATATACATATCCATTAAAATATAAGGTATATCCGCTTAACTTTCTTATATTTTTTGGGTGTTACATATAACACATTTTTCAGTGTCTCAACTACATCTTTGAACTAGGTGGAAACACATTTTGAGATGTAGTTTTTAACAATGTTAACACTTGCTATTGTGTTTATATTCAGAAAATGTATACAAAGATGTAAAGTTTATAGTTGGAATGTATTGTAATCACAAACCATGTCGCATTATTTTGTGGTCAACAATTTTGCATTTGTTCCACATTCAATCTTTATTGTATTTTTTTTAAATAAAGAAATTCTTATTGTATTGCAAACCATGTCGTAGTATTTCGCAATAACCTACACCTATGCATGGGCGGCATGTTGACAAGACATATTAGGTATCTTTATATATTACGAATAATGATGCAATGCGTTAATCAACATAATAAAAAAGCTACATACACGCACATACGAAAGGCTCTCAACTTTTTCACAAATCAAGTATCAAAAACACTGCATTACATGATTTATGTTTCACAATTGTTAAGATCCTAATCACCATTTAGTTCCATGAATAAGTTCAATGAAAATCCACCCTATATGTCCATCATACGCTAAGGTTAACGTCAGGAATCAAGATCTACATAAGGATTTAATGTGAAACTTAACAAATGTGGAGAAATAGCCGATGAACACATTCAATCCAAATTCTTTTATTTTCGTTCCCCAATCCCATGCAAGATCAACTTATTGCAAATAGAAATTAATAACTAGGGTTTGGAGTATTGAATTTTATCAAAGAAAAAGAGCAAACAATGTCGCAAGGATCATGTAGCATAACTTTTTTTTTCTTCTTGTATTTAAAAAAATTAGGTGTTGTAATTGTATTTAATTATTCAACATTGAAGAAATATTGTTGATAACCATTGAGAACATTAACTGCAATTAAATAATTCTAAAAGTCAGTGTCGTAATAAATAATATCGTAAATAAAGGGAATGCTAATGGAGACCATGCCCCTACCCAAACCATATTTGGCTCAACTAAGATCTATATAAACAGAATTCAACATTTTTCTTTAGCACAAGCTGAGAAAACATGTTGGAATTCAAGGTTAATTCCGGTTTATGATGTAAATATAGATTGTCCAGGACTATTCTTGTAATACTTATAACGAAAGAGAGGGGGGGGGGATTAAAGTGTAAAATATAAACACTTGTCTAGATTCAATGAATTTAGACAAGATATAAATACCTCCCATCCTGCCTATCTTCACTACAAGAAAATTGCTCTTTAGCGTCATTTTTAGCGAGTCGCTATTCGAAGTCGCAAAGTTGCGACATGAATAGTGACAACTTTAGCGATGCCTACGTCGTCATGTCGCAAACGATATCGCCTTATATGTCGCAATTTGTTTTTAGATTATAATGTCGCTATTTGTGTCGCCAATTACGTCGCTATTGTAGCGACATTCTAGACCATGTCGCTAACGAAGATGCAGATTGCGTGACGCCTTAGAAAATGACATAAAATGGGTCGCTACTTTGCAACACTAGAAAATATGTCGGTAATCAAGTGGCTAAATTTTGCGACGTACATAAACACATTGCTAACCATGTCGCTATTTGCGAAAACTTAAAACATGTTCTTATGCTTTTACCGGTCCAATTTTTCCAAACGTGTCACTTATTGCTCGCAATTCTTTCATGGCAACATATACAAAATTAAGTGTATATATACCTAGTTGATTTTATAAAAAATATCAATTTTCATACATATAATATAATTATATTAAAGTAAGATTCAAAAGATTTTATTCATTAACATTTCGTTACTATCTACATATATTTAGTTAAAAAAAAATTAAACTCCCCCAGTCCCCCATTTTAAGAGTCACTTTAGATTTTAGAATTAAATTAAATTAAATTATGGCAACATATAGAAAATTAAACTCCCCCATTTTAATTCTACTAAAGCAAGATTCAAAAGATTCAAAAGATTTTATTCATTAACATTTCTGGTTCGTGCCCTAAAGTTAAATTTTCCCCCAAATCCTTAATGCCACCGTTGCACCGCCACTTTCGCAGCCGTTCACCTTCACCTAAATTGCACCACCTCTTTCGCCGCAGGTGGTGACTTCACTGTGGACGTTATTCAATCATCTATTTTGTTTGCTGGTATGATCTTCGCTCTGGATTAAGTGTTAGTTTCGTTATCTTGTTCACGTGTTTATGCAAATTCTCTCGTTTCGTATTTCGCCTGCCAAGCTTCTGTTTAATATTGCCTATTAAGTGTTTGCTGATTTTTTTACCAGAAATATTGCCTATTAAGTGTTTGTTGAAAGTCCTCTGCTTGTGATTTGGTTAACATCTAAGTTTTAGGTAGTCGTGCTTGTTTATATCGCGGAACAACATGTGTTTTTGAAGTTTTGCCAAGTGTTTCGTCTTGTAGAAATTGATTCTGCTAATCGCCGTATGACTCTTGTTACTGCACATTTATCGGCTTTTGGTTTTGCATCCTAAAGTTAAATCACTTTTGAGTTAAAACAATCTAAGTTTGTGATGTAATTTGATGCAGGTTACTTCTTAGTCCCACTTGAAGTAAACGTCTTCCTGATTGTTTTGAGTGGAGGTGAGGTTAGGCGAGCGTTTTATCATTTACTTGCTTTCAGTTATACAAACATTAATATACAGATCCACATTTATGTTTGAGATATTAAGCTCTTTTGGTGAATGGTGGTTCAATTGATATGCTTTAATTGCTTGGAACTTCTAGGAAAAAACATGTTCGTAAATATTTTCGTTTGACTGGTTATATACATAAATTATACATGTGGTTGATGAATTTGTGAGAGTAAGTGAGTTTGCTATCCCTACCAATGAACTTTTGCTCAAAGGATCTTCATTTATATTTGGTCAAAGATGGAGTAGTTATAGGAAAATAACATGTTCTGTTTTAGTGTATCTGATATAGCCTTTTAATTATTCTATTTGTTTCAGGATCGTTGTGAATATAATCAACCAAAGGATGGAGATGGGACGATATATTATAAAACCTCATTTGTGTTCAATCGGTCTCAACGGGTATGTAGATTTTTGTATCACTCAGTAGTATACAAATTTTAAGCATATGCAACATGTCACGGTGTCACCTGATATTTGAGTGTTTAGAAAAGGAACATATCGGAAGTGTTGCTCGTTGTCGTTCTTTATTTTTATGATATATCATACAATATACTCTTCGCTTGTTGCTGCACTATTATATATCGTGCAATAAGCAACACAATTTTGGTGATATTTTGAAGGTTGGCGAAAATGCATATTATTGAGCTTGGGATCATGTTGGGCTATAATGCATGCCAATATCCTAATACTTAACTACAACCTGTAAGTACTAAATTACTGAGTTAAGTAAGCACTACTTTGATTGATAAGCCAATATCCTAAGTACTAAATTACTGAATTGACATTTTTCTTTTCTCGGTTATATGTTAAGGATAAACTTTGATTATTAAGTAAGCACTACTTATCTTGGATTATAACATCAGGCAGTGGAGAAGTTAAAGCTTCTAAAATGAGTCACATGGCAGGTAAGAAATCCACTTAATCATTCTTAGAAGTGATTTAACTCAGCACTGCATTTCTGATGCATTTTCTACCTATGCTCTCTACACTAGATTATAATTATATACTTCATATCTTGTTGAACTAGGCTAGGGGTTTTTAACATAATGGTAAGTCAGATCATAGATGTAACAATTTCAACCCGTTTACTTAGGAACGGGTTGGTATGGTTTATGTTTGATCTCCAAGGGGTCAAATAAGAAATAGATAAAAAGAAACTGGTCGATATTATCCGAAACTTAGTACTTTCGGACAGTTAGAGCGAGCTATTTGAGATTCTTAAATTGATATGATAATTAGAATGATGAGTATCGCATTAGACATGGAACCACTTTTATTTATGATTTGTTAGTAAACTTACGACCATTTTGGATTTTGATTTTCAGGTTGTGCCATGGATTCTGAATTGGCCATGAAAGTGCGGAAGAATAGCTTGGGCAGGCTGAGTCCATATTAAAACTTTGGTAACAACATTGGTCAAATTTTTGGGTAGAAAAAACAGTTGTAACTTGTAACTTTGATTTCAGTCTTACGTTTGTATTCTATAAAACTTTAAGTTCATTAGGCCAAATAATGTAATTTGTGTATTGCTGTAATAAGAAGTATATTGTATTATATTTTTACCGTATCAAAGCTATAATTTTGAAAAACAAAATGCACAGGCACCAATTCTACTAATGATTGACCTAAATAGCGACCTAGATCGCAACTCAAATAGCGACTTGTATAGAGTTTAGCGACTTAATTAGCGACTTAAATAGCGACTTTTTTAGAAATAGCGTCGTGTTAAGCGACTTAGATGGCGACATCTCTTTGAAACAGCGATGCAAATGGCAACAAGAAATACTGAAGTCGCAAATTTATAGCGACTTATTTTATGAAGTCGTTATACTAGTCGCTATTTTTAGCGACACATCTCACAAGTTGCAAAAATTTGCGACTCGTTTACAGCGACCCATCACCTAAAGTCGCAAACAATGTCGCAAGCATAAAATACGTCGCTAAAAACGTCGCTAACAAAGTCGCTAAAAGGCTTTATTCTTGTAGTGCTTGTATGTAACTCTTCATTCAATACACACACATTAAGGTATTTTCTCACACACTTACCTCTCATCTCTCTCTAACTCTGTAGCTTATTGGGATTCTACATGTGCTATCAGAGTTAGAGGGATGATTATTTGATGACTACAGTTTTATGTGCTTATTAGAGTGTTTATTAGACAGCTTATTTGACTTCTTATTCGTTTAGCGGGTGCTTATTTCGTATAGATTTAATTGTTTAGTGTACTTATTCGTTCAGATTATGCATTCAGATTGATTATTCAAACGTAATTGCTTACTGGATAGTGCTTTTTCATATATACCAGATTTTAAGATCTTAATTAGATCACTTTACTGCTTAATAACAGTCAAGAATAGGTCAATCAACTTATTTCGGTCTTAATTAGGTCAAACGGTTCATTTTGTGGTCAAAATAGATTGTTTTACAGTCAAAACGCTTTATTAGATCAAAACAACTTAATTTTATTGATATTACACCTTTTTCACAGCTAAAATTTGGATTAAAATAGTTTTTTGTGCTTATTCTGTCAAAAAAGACTTATTTTGTGGTTAAAATGGGATAAAGTAGGGTTATTTTTTCAAAAAAGTCAAATTGCTTATAAACTAATGAACGTGCGTCAAAATAGATTAGTTGCAAGGAAAAAGCTACATCTTATTTTCTTAAACAAAAGATAAAAAAAAAGTTGCTATAACAAAAAGTTCAGATTAGTTGCAAGGAAAAAGCTAATAAACAACTTATTTTCTTAAACAAAAGTTAAAAAGGTAAGTTTATATAACAAAAAAGTTCGCGAAAACATTAGATCCAATAGTTCGCGCAGGTTTCTGTTAGGGTTTCAAATCTTGCGCGCAAATTTTCAGATTTTAAATAATAAAAAAAAAAGTCCTCAAACGCTTCACCAAAACAATCTAATTCACCAAACGTACCAGATCAAAAAGGCCCAGTTCCGCTCACTGAAGTCACGAAAAATATCGTTTTGTTTTTTTCAACGCCTATAAATGATCTATAAAGATAACTCAGGGTGCTTACAGAAGAAGTCAACTGTCAAGATAAGGAGATCAATAAAATAAAGATTTTATGTCAAAAGTGCCCTGAGTGATGCATTTTTATGTTTTATTACATCCAACTTTTTCTTTTATTCTTATGTTTGTTTTCTTTAATTTAATAAAAAGTATTGCATAATCATTGTACTTTTGTTATTTCGTGCTCTAGTAATTCGATTCACATCTATTGTATCTATGCTATTAGTAATTTGACCACATACTTTGTTTTTTTTTTGTAGATTTTAGTTGATTTAATTAAGAAGTCACTATCAATTCGTGACTTTTTCGCATGTAACAAGCAATAGATTCAGCTAGGTAATCAACACCGACTAATCTGTCATACGCATTCGTTATATATATTGTACTAACTTAATGGCTGTCCGAATGGACGAGCTAGTTTTATAAGTTTATTTTCTATGCTAAGCCATGTAAAGAATCATGACATAAAATGAAAAAGAAATGCATAAAGTGTTGATTTTTTGCATGAAATAACTACAATTTGCTTCCTCTTAGAGCATTCGGTATGATAACACAGGTTAAACTTTAACTCAGTGCCACGTCAGCGCTACATCAGTAAAACACAAAAAAAAAAAAAAAAAAAAAACACCCACTATCATCACTCAACTTTAACTCAAAATTAACTCAAATATTTTCAAATTCAACCCTAAACTAAAACTAATATTTCATTTAATAACTAACATAACATGTAAAACACAAATTATATTAGTCATTTAACTTTAAGCACACATTAAATATTAAACATTAAACTTAAAACACGAACTATATTAAACATTAAATTTAAAATATGAAATACAAAGTACGATTAATAAAAGGAATCATCGAAGACCCAGTGATTGTCTCGACATTGNTACTAACTTAATGGCTGTCCGAATGGACGAGCTAGTTTTATAAGTTTATTTTCTATGCTAAGCCATGTAAAGAATCATGACATAAAATGAAAAAGAAATGCATAAAGTGTTGATTTTTTGCATGAAATAACTACAATTTGCTTCCTCTTAGAGCATTCGGTATGATAACACAGGTTAAACTTTAACTCAGTGCACGTCAGCACTACATCAGAAAAACACAAAAAAAAAAAAAAAAAAAAAAAAACAAAAAAATAATCCAACATTACACTCAAAATTAACTCAAATATTTTCAAATTCAACCCTAAACTAAAACTAATATTTCATTTAATAACTAACATAACATGTAAAACACAAATTATATTAGTCATTTAACTTTAAGCACACATTAAATATTAAACATTAAACTTAAAACACGAACTATATTAAACATTAAATTTAAAATATGAAATACAAAGTACGATTAATAAAAGGAATCATCGAAGACCCAGTGATTGTCTCGACATTGCAAAGACCATTTATCAGCAACGCTATGGTGGGAGAAGTTTCCAATATGTTCACGTGTGGGAGGTTTTGAGAAACCATCCCATATGGCTAGTTTATGGTTAACATTGTTGTATGATTTAGTATCGTTTTTAACTTTGTCCATATCGTTTTTAATATGTTGTACTGTTAAAATGCTTAACGGCTAGTTTGAATCTGAAGAAATGATGAAACAGATCTGCAACTTCATGTCGTCTTGAAGATGGTTAGGGAACAAGTGTTGCAAGTATGGGAAGAGAAGTCAGATCTCACCGACAATTACAAATCTATCTAAAAGCTTCATGAGATTCGTTGGATGCTTTGTTATTTGCGTTTTAAATTTCATATCGTGTTTTTTTAGTTGGATCGTTTTTTTACCGTATCGTTATTTTACTTTTGTATGTTTTTCTTGTGTTGTATTGAATTTTGAATTATGAATTTGAATTTGGTTATCCCGCTCGAACTATACCGTTTAAGAACCAAGGGGGTGTTTTGGAATATATATTTTTTCTTAATCCAAATATTAAAAACATTAGATGGTCCAAAACTGTATTTTTTTTTAATCAAACGAGCCTTAACTCAGCGTTAAGTGCCTAACGCCCCACGCTAACGCGAGCTTCACTTAGACTAACGGTGTGGTTAACGCCGGTTTAACGCACAAAAAAACCACCTTAACTCAGGCATTGCGTTAGGATACCAAGTGCTCTTATATGATTTGGTTGTCTTAATATTAATAAGAAGCGAAAATACGCAATAATTTGTGTGTTTGTTCTATGAGAAAAAACACTTCACATATTTGAACATATAACAACCTTACACATTTCATAGAGGTATAACTCGTCTATTGACAATCTTCCAAAGACCAGCAGTTGCGTTTAAATTATGCAAAATCAAATGCTTATAAATTTCAAATGGAATATGTATCATTAAAATAAAGACAATAAAAAACGTTTAACATTAAGGCTTACTGATGAAAAAACAAAGGTTCAATAATCAGGTCTTTTAATTTGAACAAATAACGTATGAGTATTTATAATTTTAGAGTTTGGATCAAATAAGTGGTAATCTTATTAAAATAAGAAGAATAACAAGTAACCATAATCGTATATTCGAGATGGACCGACTTAAATTAGATGCATCCATATTATCCTAGATGCATCATAATATATTTCTAGCTTTTAATTAGATGCATATACGTATATGAGATGCACTTCATGATGTCTCTTTTATTTTGTTCGTCTACATACAACCGAATCATAAAAATCAATTTACATCATTTTCACTTTAAAATAACTTTCGAAACTCTAGGGGATATATCTAAATGAATAGAGATGCATATAATCAAGTCGTTGCATCTCAAATGTGTGATTATAGTCACTTCTTACCATTCCTTATTTTAATTTACTTCTTACTCGATCCCTTCCTATAATTTCGATTATTTGATACATTGTAATTATCGGATTTCATAGTAAAAAAAAAAAAAATAATAATAATAAAAAAAAATCTTGAAAAGCTATTTAACTAAAATTTAAAATGAGTCCTTAAAATATTGTTTAGACTACATATTAAAAGTTGAATATTTAAAATCATATAATATTGTTATCATTTTAAGAAATTATTGACACTAGTTGGATACCCGCGCACAGCGGTGGCGAAAAAAAATATAGTTATAATAGAAATATAATTAATAAATTGCTAATTCAACTCTCCCACAATTTTGTACCCGCTTAGTGAATTCGTTACACAACACTCCTAAAGTATATGTGTTCGTTGTATGTGTGTGTTTGAGTTTCTCGTAACTTTCCCGTGACATTATTACTCCCTCAAAAGTTATAATTTTGACGAATCAAGTTTGTATTGATTCAAATAAAGGTTAAAATTGTAAAAATTTGAATCAAAATAACCCATTAAAAATGCAAAAACTAAAAACTAATAAAAATATATCAAAATGGATGTTGAATTAAAGAGCACAAAATTTTAAAAAATATAGTGAAATTAGATCATTAAAAAAATAAATATATCAAAAAATATTTCAATTTGAAAAAATAAAGTTGATTTTCTAGTTGATAAGTGACACATGTCACTCCAGAATTAGAGCTCATTATCTTAATTTTTTGTGGAGCCCACAACTTAAATGCTTTATATAGTAGTATAGATTAAGGGCCCGTTTGGTTTGTAGATGGGTTTAGATTAGAATTTAGATTTAAATGTAAAGTTGTAGATTAGTATTAGGATTTAGATTTGATTATGAGAGAGAAAATAATATTTAAAGATATATATTATATATTGAAATACAATTAAAAAAATATTTTTGTTAATAATAATATGATAGAAATAAAAATATGTTGTTTTATAATGTAAATAAAAAGAAAAAGTCAAAGAAATATGTGGAGAAAAACCATACATGGTCCCACATTGTCATAAAACCCACTAATCCCCATAACTTTTCTACATCCCCAAATATTTATCTTACAAGTCCAAACCCAAGTCCTATAAACACAACCAAACATGTGTTTTGCATTAATTAAATCCTAAACCCACAAAAACCCCGCATACCAAACGGGCCCTAAGGTTATGTAAAAGGTGAAGAATGGAAATGCTACTTTTCCATATTTACCCAATCTAAATATTAAAATTATATATTTATCCAAAACATAAGTTTTTAGTTAATAATTACAAGACTTTAAAATATGAAATTATGGTGTTTAAGTTGGGTATATATGAAATTGCCTGTTTTTATTTTTATTTTTTATTTTTTTTAAACGATTTAAATGTTCAAAACAGTGTAAATTTATATTCGAATTAATCGTTGCGACAATACAAACGAAATGAATATATTTTGCATGTAAAAATACGTATTACCAAGTGTTTTAGTACATGTTATTGAAGAAAGTTACTTTATTTTTGAAAATAAAATCATTAACACTTAAAATAGGGCTGAGCATCGGGCCGGATCCCGACCCGACTAATCCCGATCCCGAAAGTCACCTAAATCGTAAACCAAATACTGATACGAAAGTAGTCGGTTTTTTTGCCCGTCCCGAAAGTAGTCGGTTTTTGCTTGTATTTTGTCGGTTTTTGGCCCGTCCCGACCCGTCCCGAATCCCGAAAATGCTAAAAATCCATCCCGACTCCCATCCCGAGAACCTATTATTCGGTTTCGGAACTATCGGTTTAAAAGTTCTTGTCATTTGATCCTAAGTCAATTTTGTTAAAGTGAGATATTCTAAAATTAAATTTAAACAAGCATACTTGTCTCTTTCTATCCAAACTATATAGACCTGTTTCATAACGGTTGCCTTTAATTTCTATTTTAATAACCGTATTCACTCACTCTATACGGACACGGTTGAGATGGTGGTACATAGAAGATTAATAGTACTAGTATTCTTCACGGCACACGCTAGCGGCGTAACACACATCGTGGGAGACTCGATCTGGTCGATCCCTCCTACCGAAACTTTCTATGAGGACTGGGCGTCTACTCGGGATTTACATGTTGACGACGAACTCTGTATGTATACTACACATCTACATATCAATATCGTTGCATGCTTGCTTAAATTTCATATTTGGGTACATAAAGAAATAAATGTTCCCTCTTTGAGAAATACTATACAATTTGTCTAAATTAGTAAAATTTGTATATGTGGATTTGTTATTTCTTGTTTAATATGAATCTAAAACACATATGTATGTGCAGATTTTAATTTTGACTCAGACATGTTGTAGAAATCTACTCCCTCCGTCCCAAAATAAGTGTCCAGTTTAACTTTTCAGAGTCAAACTGGTTCAACTTTGACCTTAAATATTTTTTATGTGGTATAGANGAGACTAACAGAAAACACAAAGTTGTCAAAGCTTAAATTGGAGTATTTAACAAATTTATCTATACCATACTTAAGATTTTTATTAAGCACATAATCTTTATACTTAGATGGTAAAGCTGTCATCCTACTTGTTCTTCTAACAGTTTGTGCCCCTGCTGGTTCTGGTGATTCAAACATTTTACCAAACATGTCTAATTCCTCACCCTCAGAATTATATTCATCATCAACATTACTAGTACTTGGTATACCTTCAGAAACAGTGGTTTCTGTTGCATACTCACTACTGTTTGTGTCCTTCCTACTAGAAGAGTCACTAGTATTGTCTGCATTAGCTGTATCAGCAGTATCTGCTGTTTCAGCTGGCAAATCACTATCTACATCAACTGTATCAGTAGTATCTACTGTTTCAGCATTATGCAGATGCTCATCAACACTAACAACTTCATCTATAGTGATGACACTAGGTTTATTAGTACTAGTTACAGGTATAGACTTGATATTACTATCTATACTACTTGTTTTATCATCATAGGGTTCATTGGATCTAAGATTATTTTGACTGCTTTCATTTTCTTGATCAAAGAAATTCAAATCATTAATTCCATTTTCCTCAAACACAAATTCTTTAGCAAAAGAACTATTTTTAAAAGGAAACACAGTTTCATAAAACTTTACATCCCTAGAAAAAACAAACTTTTTTTGATCAAGATTATACAACTTATATCCTTTTTTGTCAAAAGCATATCCAACAAAAACACATTTATCAGATCTAGATCCAAACTTGTCTGACTCATTTAAAACACTAGAAAAACATAAGCAGCCAAAACATCTTAGAATCACATAATTTGGTTCAGTATTATACACCATTTCATATGGACTTTTACCAGACAACACAGCAGTAGGCAACCTGTTAATAAGATAAGTAGCAGTAAGAATAGACTCAGTCCACATGTTCAACGGTAACCCCCCCTGAAACATGAGGGCCCTAGCAGTATTCAACAGATGTCTATGTTTCCTTTCTGCTACACCATTCTGTTGGGGTGTATAAGAACAAGAAGTTTGATGTAAAATACCATTTTGAGAAAGAAAAGTTTCAAATCTCTTATTAACAAATTCAGTACCATTATCACTTCTGAAAACCTTAACAGATTTTTCAAATTGATTTTTTATGAGATTATAGAAACTTGTAATATGATCAAACACTTCACTTTTGTTTTTCATCAAAAACACCCAAACAGCCCTGGTGTAATCATCAACCACAGTAAGGAAATATTTAAATCCCTCTCTACTAGTAACTTTATAAGGCCCCCAAACATCTAAATGAACCAGATCACCCATATTTTTAGTTTTATGTTCACTTAAAGGAAATGGCTCTCTGGTTTGTTTAGCTTTATGACAAATATCACAAGGATCTGATTTAGTGTTTTTAAGATCTTTAAGTTTATGTTTAAGCACAGTTAACACTTGATCAGAGGGGTGTCCAAGTCTATTATGCCAAATACAATTTGACATAACACAACTTTTTATATTACTATTATTAATCCTTTTACCTTCATCAAGAAAGTAAAGGCCTCCTCTCTCACTACCAGTCCCCATCAGGAACCTTTGAGTTAAATCCTGAATTTTACATATTTTATCAGTAAAACTCACAACCACATTATTATCTTTAGACAACTTATGAACAGATAGCAGACTGACATGATAACCAGGAACAACCAACACATCTTTTAAAATCATATTATTACCAAATTTAAAACTTCCAATATGTTTAACTTGAGCAACAGTCCCATTAGGATGTGCAACAGTAAGATTTAAATTTGAAACATCCATAATATCAAAAAGATGAGTGGTACAGAATGTGATATGTTGACTAGCTCCTGAATCAATTATCCATCCAATATAAGTACTATAGGTACTTATATTGGAATTGAAATTAAAAAATCTACAAGTAAAGAAATCAATCACACAATTAGAAGCAACAAAAATACCTGCAACACTAGCATGAGCCTTGCTAGTATCACCTGTACCACTAAGTAAACACATTAACCTCTGATATTGATCACTGGTAAGAGTATGAGTGGTACTCTTACTAGTGTCATTCTTATTATCACACACATTATTAGCATTACTTTGAGTCATATTGCCTTTTTTAACAAAACCAGGTGGATATCCCACCAATTCATAACATCTATCAATAGTATGACCAGTCATATTACAATGCTTACAAACAAAATTACACTCTGCCAAACTTTTTATTATTATTATTTCCATTGTTTCTATTAGTGTTCCAATTATTGCTTTAAGCATTACCAATGTTTGGCCTAGCTGCAAAAGCAGCAGACCCAGGTTTAACAGATTTAGAGGTCATATGACTATTCCTGTGAGAATCATCTCTAGACAAAGTAGCAAAAGCAGATTTAACATCTGGTAGAGGTTCAGTAGTAAGAATAAGACTTCTCACTGCACTGAAACTATCATCAAGTCCCATAAGAAATTGCATTAGCCTAAGAAGGTCTGAATGTTTTTTCAATGTGGGAGCAGTGTCACAAACACAAGAGGGCAAATCAACAAGTGAGTCAAATTGCCTCCATAATGCATTAAACTCATGATAGTATTCAGATAGACTCATACCAGATTGAGTTAAAGTATATATCTTATGATGCAAGTTATAAATCACAGAACCATCTTGTTTATTATATGTCTCATTTAATTCATCCCAAACAGATTTAGCATTCACAGAAAACACTTGACCTTTATAAAGATCTTGCGAAATACAACCAAGAATCCAAGACAACACAACAGATTTACGCCTATCCCATTGTGTCTGATAAAGAACATCAGTGGGATCTCTAACACACTTTCCATTAAAAAAGCCAGGTTTGTTTCTAGTATGTAAAGCCAACTGCACAGCAGCAGACCAGACCTTATAGTTCTCAGTACCTTCAAGTTTGAAGGTAATCAACTGAGCACCAATGTCTTGAGGGTGCAAATAAAGAGGGTCATATATGTCCAATTTTAACTCACTACTACCACCAGCATCACCATGTTTATTCTTATCTTTATTTTCATCACCATCACCAGCCATTTTAGAGAATTAAAAATGACAAAATAATACTCAACAAAAATAACCAAGAAAGAACAAACAAAGCACACCAGAGAAACAAAAAACACCAACACCTTGTAACTCCTCAACCACAAATAATAATCAACTCTTCACAATCCCTTGATCTATACTTCNAGCATCACCATGTTTATTCTTATCTTTATTTTCATCACCATCACCAGCCATTTTAGAGAATTAAAAATGACAAAATAATACTCAACAAAAATAACCAAGAAAGAACAAACAAAGCACACCAGAGAAACAAAAAACACCAACACCTTGTAACTCCTCAACCACAAATAATAATCAACTCTTCACAATCCCTTGATCTATACTTCACCACATACAATCCTAAACAAAACCTAAGAAAAAAACCTAGAGATAGAGTGTGAGAGGTAGTTACAGTGCACGCTAGCTTCCACAACCAGTAACCAAGAATCAAGAAGATCCAAACAACCACACCAATCAAACAGCACAGCGGAATCACCTGAAAATACAAGAACAACAATAAGAAACAAAAACAATTGAAATAAAACAATCTAACATATAAACCCCTAAAACTAATTTTAGGGTTTTTGATTTTAATTTCAAAAATCAAGAAATTAAAAGCAAAAAAATGTCAGATCTAAACAATTAAACAACAAATTACCTGAATTAGGGTTTGATACAGTAAACCCTAATTTTACGAATTTGATAAAAGATCAAATTAACACACTCCGAGAGTCAATTAACCCACAAGATTACTAAATCAAGTAGTAATTAACCCAAGAAACACCAGGATCAAAAAACCCCCAAAAATTGGAAACCCTAATTTTTGGGAAAAACAAATTAATCCCTAGATCAACATGATCCGTCAATAATACAACCAAAATCACCCTCAGAACAATCAGATCTACACATATAGATCAAAACCCCCAAATTTAGAGAAACCCTAATTTTGTAAAACCTTTTTCAATCTTTTAAAAACGCTTTGGTATAGAGCAACCTGGCTCTGATACCATGTAGAAATCTATAAACCAAAGCCAGATTAATCACAAAAACAGTTTTTAGAGTGAACCCAGCCAACCACCCCTTGGCTCACTTTTATTATATCAAGATGCTAAAGAAATAGCAAAGTATAACAAACAGATAGAGAAAACAAATTACAATGAAAAACTAGGGTTTCTCTCAATCTCAGAAACAATGAGAGAAGAGAGATGTAAACACACAGTGAAAACAAGATAGAATGAGACCTAATGCTATAACTTGAGCTTATATAGCTCTGACTAACAATGTTACACATTAGATCCTTCTTGTCTTCATACTTGCACACTTCATCCTTTAAGTTATAACACGGGCTCACTTCTGGAACAAACTATAGTAAAATTACATTGAGACCCATGTGTTTGAAGCTGAAGCTTATCTTTCTAAAACTCCCCCATAAGCNGGTCTATAGAACGTAAACCTATAAAACATGAATTCGATGAAGCACACATGGCGTCTGCCTATTTTCGGTCAGACACAACTTATTTCCAGGTTTTTTCATAATATTTCGCATTGCTTTTTGTATACTTTTAACTGCGCATTTTTACAATAGACAGACCTAGCTACAAATTCGTTTCTCCTTGTAGTTATGTCATATTTCCGTCGATATATTCTTATACAAATTTTGTATCCGCATAATCAAATCACGCACTTGTGCATATTGATTATGATAATTTTGTACCTTTCTAGAGACCACTGAATCTTACCTATATATTATTCAAGCGAGAATTCTACCAAAACAAATGAAGTTCCGACAAAGAACAATCTTAAAGCTAGAAAAAATTAAACCGCATGTCAACATCAGCTAAATGCTCGTCTTTACACCAAAAACATCAGTTTCACATTTTCAGCATTCTACTTAATAGAAGACAGATCAGACCAAGTTAAAAGTTAGGAATGATCTTCTTTACCAGGTCGAAAAAGTAGTCAGCTTTGTAAATGCTTCAATGTGTTTAGATCATGTACTTCTAAATCATGTTTTATGTAGCTTTTTCTTTGACTTTAAATCAACAACGACCACAGATATGTTGTCAGAACTTTATCTTCCCATGGCTATTTCAGTCAGGCTATCGGCAAGGGTTTGTGCAGCTGATGGTTCATCGTTAGTGGCTGCAGACCGGCGTTTCCTGCGTAAAATCCTGCGAGCCACCTCGCCAACCTCGTTGTTTGTCATGACGTCCCAAAGTCCATCACTTGCTAATATTAAGAACTCGTGCGCGTCGGTTCTTGTTGTGATAGTTATTTCGGGCATCAGGATGATCCATGGTCTTTAAGTAACGGTCACCTGAAGTATACGAGAGATTGGTTAATTAGAGATGAAAAAACGGGTCAAGACAGGTTTGGGTCAAAATAGGTTGGGCTAGGTTAGGTTAGCCCGCATTGAAGTACCATGTCTAGATATTATCCGTATCGTATTTTTACCCTAAGGAAAACGTACCCCTATTTAATGTTTATTAGCGAGTATTATTTACAATAAGTTACAAAATTAGATGATATGGAAAATCTTAAATAAGCTTTTGTACTCATACCTACTACAGTATAACAATATTCGTGAAATTCAAAAAGGTGTATGTGAGCCGTGATCCAGCCCAACCCTTTTCGACACGCACTAAATTTATTGACTGTTTGACTTAATCCCCTCCAACCTGTTTCCCAACCTGGCCACTTCACCACATATAAATACATAGAATAGCTAGAGACAATGCACCATCTCAAGAGGCCTTATTCACATTCTATAGAAAATTTATAAGGTATAGGTACAAAAACAAATGTGGGGGTATAAATGTACAAGTTTATAAGGTATAGGTACAAAAACAAATATGAGGGTATACTTGTAATTTACTATGGACAAGAAAGTATACTTTTTCACTAAAAGACAAGTCGCCCAAGAAATGTGGGCCCAGTCGCCCAAATTTTTTTAGGAGAGGGTCGCCCCTGGGGTGAAGAGGGAAATTTTTTTTTGTGGGGTGAATGGGGTACACATGTGTGTACCGTTGGGGCATTTAGGGAAAAAGTTCCATTCTAAATGGAGTTGCACACTTTTTTTTTGGGAAGCCATTTACACATTAATACGGCTACTCGTCACAAAGATTGAGAATTTGCATATATTGGTAACACATGATAATGTGAAACAGTAAATTAAACCATCGCACAAAGTCATCTGCCGCTACTTAATACTATTAGCAACCTATGATAACCGTCTCACCAACTCACATGTCACATATCCATTACGTTACTACTATGAGATTAGGAATCAAATAACGTAAAAATCAAATACCGTAATCGTTACTAATTACAAAATCAAAAAGTAAGTTACCAATTTGTATCAATTATTGGCTCACAACGTGCAATGATGGTATGTTTTACCATCTCACAAGCTCATATGCCACTACTTAATACTAATAGCAACTTGTGAAAACCATATACACCACAATATATAAACAAGCACAATTTCTACTATTTGCCCGATGTGGGACTCAAACACATGTATAATGTGTTGCAAGTACTAAGGGGAAGGGACCCGAACAAGACTTGTGAATCCCTTAAACCATGGAACATATGGCATGATGGGCCGGCATGGGTTCCGATAAAGGAATTTGGAAATCATGATCTTCCTTTTCAGTACGTAAGCAACACTTTACCTCACCACTGTTCCACAGGGTTAATATTTACTGTCATGATCAACTATACCACCCGATCTCCTCAAGATAACGTCTTAGGGGACACTGCTGGTGGTTGACGTTCTCTTTTTTTACTAGCTATCGCATGTTTCACCGTTTTTGTAATTTGGTTTTGATTAAGTACAAGGTGATGCAAGTGTAAGAATGTTGTATCTTATTAAGGTTTGTAATGCTATTGTACATGACCATTTGTTCCTAGTTTTAATCATATTTTGCAGGCGAGTACTGGTGGAATAATAAGAGGGGTGTTTGGATATGGTTTTTTGATAGGGATGATATATTGAATTGTTGATAATCAATTGCAACTATTAATGAACCAAATTTACACTTAATTCCAAAAGGTTTAAGTCGGTAGGAACACCTTGATTCCATGCATCTTTTGATGCCCACCGGACCCTTCCTCAAAGACTTGGCCTCAGGCAATAAGCTCCTGTCCCAACAACATTATTAGCCATGAGTTGGGTTCGAACCCCGGTCAATCTTCAAATGACCCTCTATGAGCGGTTAACTTAGTGTTTGTGGAGGGGAAATGGTACAACTGGAGCAAGCCCCAGTTGGTACCATATTTATACCTATCTAATTATCTATGGTCTAAAGATTAAAAAGAGATTATATATAAGGCACAAAGATATTTATACAATTTTCTTTTTATAAATAGATATAGTTTTAGCTTGTACTTGGCCACAAAGCCAAGACCTTATGGATCGGTTATAGAAATTAGAGTGGGCATGGTTCACATGTTCTAAAGTAGTATTCATACGTAGCACAAATGGTGAGTGTCAGTTACTCAGTTATAGACGTTGAACACGAACCCGTCTAAGAGTGATATAGAATATCACCGAAGAAGAGCGATAATGCATATATACTATGTGTCTATAATGAGACATTGGGGATCCCACAAAACGCATCAATGGATGAATCAAAGAAGGCTTATCACAAATGCTATCAAAAATTATCCTACAAAGGTGGAGATACTGATTCTCCAAAGAGCCCCCCCCCCCCAAAAAAAAAAAAAAAAAAAAAAAAAAGTGTGTTATGAGCGATTTTAATTTAATTCTGACAAATATTCCATTGCAACCACGAAATGGTTGATCGAAATAAACATTTTTATCCTAATTGCAAATCTTCCATTGCAATCACACGAGATGGAGTAACGATGCATATGCTTAAAACACGGTCTTAAAAATCAAAACATCTACTTGAATGTTTCACATGCGTCTTATATAAAGCTTTTGCTAGCTTTATAACACACTTCAAATTGTCGATGTGTCCAAATGAGACATATGAATCAAATTCATTTTAGCTGTGATGATGATTAGATTCATTTGATTGTTAGTTATTTTTATCTTAATCGTAGTTCCAAAAACAATGCAAGTATGCATAGCAGAACACTTCAACATAATTGTATTCTAAACTTTGTTGGAAAAGCTAATCGTTGATTTTCATACGAAGATAAAAGAAAGAAACGGTTCAATATTTATCTCCAAAACATACTTGAATTTCAACAACTTAAACAATAAAGATTTAAAGTGGTCTTGTTTTGCATTATAGTATTAGTTTTGATCATATTTTAGTTTATACTTTGTTAAAACGACCTTATATTACACACTTGTGAGTATGTATATTTCTCAAAAATCAAAATATATGTAATTAAACAAAATTCATACAAACCCTCCATATTTGGCCAAACTTTTAGTGAATATTAGTTATCAATCTTAAATCTGGTTGATAAATTCATGGTTTGTATCAACTTTGTTAATATATTACGGAGTATATCAGATCTATTCGTGAACGCACATATTTCTACACCACAAACATAATTTATTAGTTCAGTTTTTCATCAAATGCTCTTATATTATGAGACAAATATTTTATATTGACACTAGCAAAAAAGAAAAAGTTAATAACATTTTCAATTAATATTACTTCAGTTTATATTTCTTAATTATGAATATACATAGAAATTTAAAATTGTGGTAAAAACTGTTTAATCATATACTAATATACTAGTTATAATATTTGTGCACGCACAGGATTTTTAAAATTTCGTTTTGATTATGTATTATTATCGATTAAGAAATGAATCACAAAGAGGTTAACACATAAATCATAAGTATAGAAGAATGGTTGTATCTCACATCCGTGACTACCAACTCAATAACATTATCGCAGTATAGTAACGTAATAACCTGATTAAAAACCATATATTCTTGCTTAATAATTCTCATGTACATACTTTAATTCCTTTACAACGGCCAACTATTACGTTTTCTTTTTGTTCTTTTTTTTTTGACGAAACATCACGTCAATGAATAAAGTTAGGCTATCATCTACGTATTATTTCTTTTTTGATTTAGGAGGTGATTATTATCAAATAAGGATTGTGATGCGTGCATTTTTTTTTTTAAATTTAAGGAAAACACCTTCTACATTAAATAATGACTATCTAACCCATGTGTTTGTTTGTTTTTTTCTTAATAATTAGTTTTGTATAACGTTTTTAACTGACAGACATGCTGAGGTTAATATTGATGTTATTGTTTAACTTTAACTATTGATATAATTTTGTACAAAATGTGCGAGTTTAGTAGTACATAATAAGCGTTAATGAAGTTAAATATGTTCCGTTAAGTTTTTAAAATATTTTTATGGATTTTCATATACAAATTTTAAATAACAATTTCATGAGTCGTCGTTATAAGTAGAATCGCGTATATTTATTTTCATATCACAGTAATTCGTGCTTATCATTTGATATTTATATTCCCGTTACTAATAATTTAGCCGTATTTAATATTCAAACACGTGTACGCATAAGTTAAGCTTTTAAATAGAATAACATGAGTCGTTATTTAAAAAATATTTTAACGGATGAAAGTCTACAATTAATAATATTAAAACTAATTCGCATATTTACAAAATTTTGTAATTAAATATATGAAAGTTTGAAAATAATACTAATACTGATGTAATTTTAAACAAAGTTCATATTATAAAGTATAAGGGGTATAAAGTGTAAGGGGTTATTTGTGTTTTTTCTAAAGTTATTAAAAAACATGAAAACTTTTAATTTTACACTTAGCTCCATATATTTTATTTAAAATTCAACCACCAAAGTTTTATTAATTACTTCCTCTTTTTTTAAGTTTTTGTTTTCAAAAATTGGCACCTATATTTTTATGAATTTTTTTTCTTAACCAAATTTCTTCACCAAATTTATTAAGTTTGACCAAAATCAATTTAATTTTGACTTTCTATTGACCAATCATATTGCTCGATTTCGCCTATGTGGCAAAATCGAGCTCTCCTATTGGTTTAATTTTTTTTTCAATGAGAAGGGTTTTGTAAAAATACTCCAAAATGATGTAATTCTTTTATTATATAAAAGATGTTTGGAAAGTTACGGCATTTAAAAAATCAAACATGTTGTTATCTCTACTTAGTGATTATGATGTTTTCAAAAGAAAGAATTATATATCATTATATCTCCCGGAAACAATGAAAACAAAATGTGACGTATGTTATAGAGGGTGTTTGACTTTCTACTATAGCAACAACAACCGTTAACTTAAGAAAAAACAAATTTAAACAAGCCAATACTTTAGATTCGAGGCTTAAATATTACGGAGTACTTGTTATAAAATTATTAGAAACATGTCTAGAGATAAGCAGCAGCACAAAAAATGCAACCATTTTGCAAGTTGCCCACTAGTTATATAGAAAGTTAGAAACACTACGTAGGAGCTTTTTGCTACATATGTATAAAATTTAAAAAGGACAATGTACACAATCTAAACCAATAAGCATGAATCTTAAGTTTAACTTACACGTAACTAAGAATCCAATTTGTTCACAAATCATTCAAGTCAACTCGGATGCCGACATTGGTATGGGTGACTTACGACACACCGGACACGTAGGATGAACCTTCAACCATTTATCTACACAACTCACGTGAAACAAGTGACTACATGTTGGCAACAATCGTATGACATCCGTAGGTTTATAATCCGCCAAACAAATAGAGCATCCTAAGCCATAACTAATGTTATGGTCCTGAGGCCTCTTCACGGCCTCAGAGTAATGAAGCGTAGGTAAAGCCAACAAGACGCCATCGTCAAGGCCACTAGATGGTTTTGTACATTGGTCATCATCAGTGTCAGAGTCAATAGTGGTGCGAAAAGAGGTGATGGCTGGTTGTTGTGATGATCGAGAGTCTGAATTGCGCTTACAAACGAAATACGTGTAGAGGATGGTGAATACTAAAAAGATAACTAGGAAGGAGAATCCTACGTCGTAGGCGACGCCTCCTTGGTTATTTTTGGAGTCACCGGTGTTGTAGGATGGTACTCCGGCATTAGTTGTGTCGTTCATATTGATTTCGTGTGCGAGGAGGAAATTGATTCAATTCGTCTACTTTGGTGTTTGTTTATAAGGAAGTGGCATGCTAAGACCCTAAGACAAAAATCTAGCTCTAACCTTTGGGTTGAATTAAGCGCTAATATAAATATTTAAGGGTTCCCTGCTTTTAATTATAATATACAGCTAACTATATATAGTATTTTAAGTCAAGTTGTTCCAGTTGACATTACTTTTAAAAGTAAACCACAAAATAAAAACTTGCAACATATATATATTACAAATTAAAGGACCAAATGTTTCACTTCAAAAGGTGACAACTTTTTTTTTTTTTTTCTCTGTGTTCATCCATATATATACGAAGCATGGTAAATATAATGGATGAATGTTTTGTTCGCCGTTTAATTCAATCGGTTCTTCACTAGACAACTTTACTTTGATCGTATCCGATTTAAGTTCTCGATCTCAAACCACTTTAGTCACTTAAGTATAACCCCGCAAACAAATATTTAACTTTTTAAGTATTGGTCCGAGTAAATACGTATCAAGGTTTTTGACCAAATGATTATTGGTTAAAGAGTATTGCTTTACATTATTTATATTGCTCGTATAACCAATGAGGTCGGGAAGCGACTTTTTAGAATGTCGTTAATTACTTCAATGTTTCAAGTGTTTAACTGCCCTTTTGGTGTTGTTGTCAATTAGTAAGGTGACCATCTACAAAGTCGAATCTTTGGGCAATTTTATGTGGTCCAACTTTGGATTACGTGATACTGTATATAATCATTTTTATTTAAGATCGGTTCATAATTTTATATGGCTAAATAGGCCAATTGGTTATTTTATATCTCTTTGTGTTTGCATATTAATTGTCTTTGGAGTGCATGTCGACAACTAATAACATAAAAACTCCTATTTATAAGTCTTTAGACAAGCAATTGTACGTAAATACAGATTATGTGATACGTTTTGTACCTTATCAATGTATAATTGGTTGTCGATCTCTAAAGCATTTCTATATTCTTGCAATTATTTATATCTATACACTAACCGATTTTTACAAATTCGAAACCTCAGCAATTATTTAGCACAATCACGATTTATACTATTGTCGCAATTTATGACAGCCGTATCATGACAACCATACGTACTTTGCAAGAGTCTAGTTTTCATATTTTTAATAAGTAATAGACCCAAATGCCTTGAGAGCCCGAGACAACTCTAATGTTCCTACTTCTTGATCTTGTGTGCAAGAATCGGCATCAGCAACAGCTTAAGCACGGCTACAACAACGGCGTTGTTGATCATTTCCACAATCCACAAGAACGAATCCGCTTACTATCATTAGGTTTTACTGTTATAGATAGTGTGATAAGTCCATCTTAGAGCATCTACAATGCATCAAGTCTTGAAAGACTTGATGCATTTAACACATAAGTTTTTGAGTAAACTGCAAAAAATGTCTTTAAACTTTGCGATTTTTGCGAGAAATGTCCTCATTTCTAAAAAATTGCGAGAAATGTCCCTAACGTTTCGGTTTTTGCGAGTTATGCCCTTGAACCGTTACTGTAGTTGCAAATTCCCCATTTGGCTAACGCTCGTTAGTTTTTCACATTAGTAGCCGTGTGAAATGACTATTTTACTCTCATCTTCATCCGACAATTACTTTTTTTGAATTTGCAATTAATGTCCCTCCATCACCTCCATCACCACCACTATCCTCCATTATCCAACATCACCACCACCCTCAACCACCACACAACTACCACCTTCATAATACATTTCTTGTACCTTATGCATCAAAACTTGTACCCATCTAAATACTGGAGTATATACAACCATTACCAAAGAGCATATAAAGTTATAAACCATAAATAAATAAATACTAGAGTAATAAAACCAGTCAATGAATCGTATATTGAAAAACGTCACGCAAGCAATAAAGAAATTTAAAGCATGTCCTAGATTGTAACACCACCGTCATCGACTGCCTTTAACCACCGTCATCTTCGGCGAAATTTATTAAACACGTCCATATTTCGATCATTAAAGGTAATACTAATTGCTACTCGTTATTTTATTAGATTTAGCTGTTGGAAACCCAAATTAGCTGCTGGGATGGCATGGGATTCATTGGCCGAGAAAATTAAAACTGTAGTTAGGCCTTAGGAGTTGTTGTACTACAATAATGGATTGTTCATAAAAGCTAGTATTTTACTACAAATAATCCTTAGAAGATGGAAATGGTAGGGATATCCTGGTGTAACCCCATTTGAAGGTATGGCTTCTGGAGTTGCTGCTTTGGTTCGGAATCTTCCTGCTGGAAGTCCATCTATCTTCTATTGTGTTCGTTGTCTCTACATGGGTAAGGATCCAGCGAGAAGAAAGTTAAAATGAGAAGAATGAGAAATAACTATAACCACATATTTGAGATGCATCGACTCGAATTAGATGCATCTCTATTCATTTAGATGCATCCCACTTAGTTTCGAAAGTGATTTTGAAGTGAAAACGATGCAAAGTAGTACTAGCAACAAATTTGACCCTCAGAGGACAAAAAATACATAGGATTCGTCGAACTTGATAAAATGCATCTAATATATGTATATGCATCTAATTTTTAGCTAGAAAATATATTATGATGCATCTAAAACATTAAGGATGCATCTAATTCAAGTTGACGCATCTCTAATATGTATTTATAGTTATTTCTCATCCTTTTCATTTTAAGATTTCTTCTCATTTGATCCTAAGTCGTCCCTACATTTCTATTGTATTCATTGTCCCTATATTTCTGCTGGAAGTCCATCTGCTTTGGTTTATAATGCATTTCTTGTAACCTCTGTAGTGAAGTCCTCATAGAGCCTGGCTCATGGAAGGACTTGCATGATGAGTTAGAGCCTTGCAAAAAAAAAAANAAAAAAAAAAAAAAAAAAACTCCTCAATTTACTACTTCGTCTTCTCTGCTTAGTTGATATACAGGTAGCCTGCAGTTTTCACTTTGACTTTTATAGTCAAGATGACTCTTTTTTCAACTTTCTGACAGATACAATTTCTCTTATCAACAAAGTTGTTCCCATCCTTGGTAATTTATGAATTTTCAAACCAAATTTATATCTTCAGGTTTTGCCAAGTTTGATGAAGTTGTTAGCGCAGCTGGTTGTGCAACTGCCGGAGATGGCCAAAACATGGTCCTAAATGACTTGTATGCTCAAGTCGCTGATTCAGATGATGTAACACGAAAACCATCACTCATGTCGTGGGTGCAGTCCTTATCTTACTTGTCTTCTCAAGCTACAATCAGTAAAGCACCCAAACGACACCCATAATTTGAAAAAGCTGGATCTAAATCTTGGAATAAAGGCAGGTTATTCGGCTTGAATAGGATATTTGCACGAATTTAAGAGATCTAGGGCCTTCAATCTTACAATAGTTCAGTTCACAACCAGGTAATGAAGGATACTTACCCTGTTCTTTTTCATAATTAATCTAGAAAGCATGTTGATGATAGGTTCACATATAGTAAAATATCTGTTACGTTTTTTTCAATAATTTATCATGTATGAAGTGTAAAGAACTTGTATGGTTTGTGTATATATCTCTTTCTACAGCTATTGTGCATCCATGTTTTCGTAGTGAACATGTTTGGCCATGAACAGTGATAACTTAAATTAAGACCCGTAACAATATGAAATTGAGCAAGTGACCGCATTATGAGCTTTCCGATCAATTTCCGTTGCTATTTAACATCCATTATAACTTGCGTAACAACGCTAACTGGTGTGGAATCAATATTGGGTTTGGAATCAATAGATGTATTATGATGGTGGTGGTTGTGTGCTAGTTGAAGGTGGTGGTGGTAGAGTGTGGTGGTGATGTTGGATAATGGAGGATAGTGGTGGTGATGGCGGGGCATTAATTGCAAATAATAATAATGAAAAAAAGTAATTGTGGGATGAAGATGAGGGTAAAATAGTCATTTCACACGGCCACTAACGTGAAAAACTAACGAGCGTTAGCCAAAATGGGTTTGCAACTACGGTAACGGTTCAAGGGCACAACTCGCAAAAAACCAAAACGTTAGGGACATTTCTCGCAATTTTTCAGAAATGAGGAAATTTCTCGCAAAAATCGCAAAGTTTAGGACATTTTTGCAGTTTACTCTGGGTTTTTTAATCAAATTTTATTATCAAAAAGGTATGTTTTAAATCATTTTTCAATGTAAAAATTAGTCCAAAAGCTTTTCACTAATGCAAAATTGTTTAGATTCAAGTGAGGAAAAAAATAAAAAAAATATAAAAAAATAAAAAATAAAAAAACTTTAGACACGCTAAATGCCAAGTGTTTGTTAAAATTTTCGAAAAGCTTTTAAGTCAAATGCATAAGAATTCTTTCAACACTTTAGAGCACTGAAAATGTTCTTACAAAAATCAAAACCGATATGTTAAATTGTGGTTAATTCCCCATTTCCTCAAAATAAAATCTCAACGAATCAAACTCATATATATTACTTATATTGAGTTGACATGAAAAGTGGCCAGGGTTGCACCCACGGAATTATAAAATAATCACCTGGTTTTCAATTCAGTGGAGACTCGGTACAAAAGTCATCAGGTTCATTTTACGAAAGGTATCAAAAATTGTAACATAAAAATTAAAAGCCGGATTTATTTTAAAATCGGTATATTTAACATAATTTTTCACTATGTAAGGAAAATCCATACGATACTCGTGCACCACGGACGCCCCCTCGGTCCACCCTTGATTCTCATAATATATGAAAATAAAATTTTTTCGTAATTACAATATCAGTTTTAAGTATAAAAAGGATGGAGAAAAGTTCTTTTGCAAACCAGTTTTTTGCTACAAACTGAGGGACAAATCCCCACCATCCATCTAATTTGATCTAATGGTGGGGATTAACCTAAGATTTAATATGCAACCTAAGTTCATGTCTTTTTGTGGTCTTTTTGTCTTTCTTTTTATTCACCTTTTTTTTTTTTTTTTTTTTTTTTTTTTTTTTTTTTTTTTTTTTTTTTTTTTTTTTTTTTTTTTTTTTTTTTTTTTTTTTTTTTTTTTTTTTTTTTTTTTTTTTTTTTTTTTTTTTTTTTTTTTTTTTTTTTTTTTTTTTTTTTTTTTTTTTTTTTTTTCTTTTTTTTTCTTTTCTTTTTTTTCCTTTTTTTTTTTTTNTTTTGTTCACAGCTTTTTTTAATTCACTTTTTTCGTTTTTTCAAAAAAATACACGTTTTTTAAATTCACGTGTATTTTTTAATTCACGTTTTTTAGTTTAATTCACGTTTTTTTTCACTTTCTTACTTTTTCATCCGTTTTCATACGTTTTCTTCCGTTTTTGTCCGTTTTCATACGTTTATACACGTTTTCGTCCGTTTTTAGACCTTTTTGTCCGTTTTCATCCGTTTCATACGTTTTCAGATGTTTTCGTCCAATTTTATACGATTTCGTCCGTTTTTGTCCATTTTTATAAGTTTTCGTCCGTTTTCAGACGTTTTCGTCTGTTTTATACATTTTTGTCCGTTTTCTGACGTTTTTGTCCATTTTGATACGTTTTTCGGTAGTTTTGTACGTTTTTTTCCCATTTTCGTACGTTTTCATCCATTTTTTACGTTTTCGTACATTTTCAGACGTTTTCGTCTGCTTTCGTCCGGTTTCTTACGTTTTCGTCCGTTTTCGTACATTTTCATACGTTTTCGTCCGTTTTTATACATTCTTGTCCGTTTTCAGATATTTTCCTCCGTTTTTTGCAGTTTTATACGTTTTCAGACGTTTATGTTCGTTTTTATACGTTTTTGTCTTCTTCATACGCATTCATCCATTTTATTACGTGTTCGTCTATTTAAAGACGTTTTCGTCCGTTTTTATACGTTTTCATTTCGTTTTATATGTTTTTGTCTGCTTTTGTCTGTTTTCATACCTTAATATACGTTTTTTCCCGTTTTTATATGTTTTCTATCGTTTTATACATTTTTGTCTGTTTTTAGACGTTTTCGTCCGTTTTCATTTGTTTTCGACAGTTTTTACAAGTTTTCATATGGTTTCCTCCGTTTTAATACGTTTTCCTCCGTTTTCAACTGTTTTCTTTTGTTTTCGTCCATTTTTCATACGTTTTCATCCGTTTATAGACATATTTTTACGCTTTCATACGTATTCGTTCGTTTTCTTTTTTTTTTTTTTCCATACGTTTTTAAATATCACAATTGATATTCCTAATATAACAAGTGATATTTTGAATAACACAGAATATCACTTGTGATATTAAGAATATCAATTGTGATATTCAGAAACGTATAAAACATATGAAAACGAACGAAAACAGACAAAAACTTTAGAAAGTAAAAAAAAAGTGAAATCACGTATGATATTCTGAATATCACTTGTGATATTCAGAATATCACTTGTGATTTTCAGAATATCACTTGTGATTTTCAGAATATCACTTGTGACATTCAGAATATCACTTGTGATTTTCATGTTTCAAAAAATTTGTTGAAAATCACTTGCGATATTCAGAATATCACTGGCGATATTCAGAATATCACTTGCGATATTCAGAATATCACTTGCGATATTCAGTGCGATATTCTGAATATCACTTGCGATATTCTGAATATCACTTGCGATATTCTGAATATCACAAGTGATATTCAGAAATGTATGAAAACATCTGAAAACATTTAAAAACAAACGAAAACGAATAAAAACGGACGGAAACGTATGAAGACGGACAAAAACGTAAGAAAACGGACGAAAATGAATGAAAACAGACAAAAACAGATGAAACCGTATGAAAACGGACGAAAATGTATAAGAACGGACGAAAACTTATAAAAATGGACGAAAACGTATAAAAATGGACAAAAACGTATGAAAACGGACGAAAACATATGAAAACGGACGAAAACGTATGAAAATGGTGAGAAAACGGACGAATATATATATGAAAACGGACGAAGACGTATGAAAACGGGCGGAAATGTAAGAAAATGGACGAAAACGTATGAAAACGAACGAAAACGAATGAAAAAGACGAAAACAGATGAAAATGTAAGAAAACGGATGAAAACGTATAAAAACGGACGAAAACGTATAAACACGGACGAAAACATATAAACACGGACGAAAATGTATGAACACGGATGAAAAAATATGAAAACGGAAACGTAAAAAAATGGATGAAAACGTAAGAAAACGGACGAATATATATGAAAACCAACGAAGACGTATGAAAACGGGCGAAAACGTAAGAAAACGGATGAAAACGTATGAAAACGAACGAAAACGTATGAAAAAAGACGAAAACAGATGAAGACGTAAGAAAACGGACGAAAACATATAAAAACGGACGAAAACGTATAAAAATGGACAAAAACGTATGAAAACGGAATAAAACATATGAAAACGGACGAAAACGTAAGAAAACAGACGAATATATATGAAAACCGACGAAAACGTATGAAACCGGGGGAAAACGGGCGAAAACGTATGTAAACGGACGAAAACGGAAGAAAACCGACGAATATGTATGAAAAACGAAAAAACGAAAAAAAAAGTAACAAAAACGAATTTAAAAGAAAAGGAAGAAAAACTCGAATTAAAAAAAAAATGAATTTAAGAAAAAAAAAGAAAAAAAAAACAAAAAAGAAAAAAGGAAAAAAATGAATAAATAAGATAGACAAAAGGATAAGAAAAAAAACATTTATGTTGTCTTATTAAATCTTATGTTAATCCTCACCATTAGATTAAACGAAATGGATGATGGGGATTTGTCCTCAGTTTGCAACAAAAATTTAGTTTCTAAAAGAGAAAAGTCCAAAATACATCCTTGTGGTTTGACATTTGCTCGCTTTACATCCTTTTTCTTTTTTTTGCTCAAAAATCATCCCTGTGGTTTTAAAGTTGGCACAAAACCATCCCTCCGTTAGTAATATCAGTTAATGAGGACTAACGATGCAAATTATTTTCCGTTATCTCCTAACAAGAGTTAAAATATTTGCATCGTTAGTCCTCATTGAGTTAAAATATTTGCATCGTTAGTCCTCATACCTCAAATTGACTAAGAGTTAAAAATTGCATCGTTCAGTCCTTATTATTAAAATATTTGCATCGTTAGTCCTCATTGAAGTTAAAATTTCCAATCGTAGTCTCTTACGTTTTCGTTCGTTTTTACCGTTGTTCGTTCCGAATCATCAAAAGTGTGATAACCAAAAGTTTATTGAATAATGTTATTCACATCAAGACAGCGCGATGTTTTAATCTGAAATTGCACCTCCACCACCACGCAACAACCCACCTCTCACCCATCACAACCAACCACCTGCCTCACCACAACCCGCGCTGCCATTGCCACCACCCATCGCCACCACCCACTGGCGTCCAGCGGCACCACAAACAACCACCACCTGCGCACCTACCCCCACCACTGCTGCTGCCGCCGCCACCACCACAACACTTATAATATTCGTTCAGTTGTATGGTGCGGTGGAGGGTGTTGTGGGTGTTGGTACGGTGTGTAGGGTGGAGTGGTGTGGCCCGGCGGCGGTGTTGGTGGTGATGGTTGAGGTGGGTGTGGTGGCGATGGGTGTGGTGGTTGTGGCGTATGGTGATGGCGGTGGCGGTGTTGTGGCGCGGTGGTTTGAGGTGGTGGGTGTAGTGGTGGCAGTGGTTGGATGTGGCGTGTGCGGTGGTGTTGGTGCGTGGTGGGTATGGTGGGGGCGGCGGTGGGTAGCCAGTGGGTGGTGGTGGTGGTGGTAGGAGGTGGCGACGTGGTGGTGGATGGTAGGTGGCGGTGGTGGGTAGTGGTGTGGCGGCGGTGGGTGGTGTGGGTGGTGGGGGCGGTGGTGGGTGGCGGTGGTAGTATGTGTAGCACGGTGGCTGGCAGTATGGTGTTGTGGCGGGGTGTGTGGGTGGCGGTTGGTGGGTAGTGTGTAGTGGTGAGGTGGTGCGGCGGGTGTGTGGTGGTGGTGGGTGGTGTTGGCGTGGTGGGTGGTGACGATCGATAACGAGCAAACTATTTATAACTCCGGTGAGGACTAACGAAATGCAAATATTTGTAACTCCCAAATAAGGACTAACGATGCTAATATTTTAACTCTAGAGTCAATGAGGNAAAGTTATAAACACAAAAGTTGATATTGTAAAATGTTATTTACATCAAGACACGCGAATTTTATTCTGAAATTGCATTCCACCACCTACCAGACCTAACCACCTCCACACATCCATGGTAACACTACCGAAACCTTCCACCCTAGCAATTCAGAACATGCCAAAACTTACGTTTAGTCAGTGTGCCCACTATTTACAAAGAAGTGTGGCTCAGATTGCTCTTGTTGCCATATAAGATTATAATGTTTTTTTGCCACCCACCCATCGCCACACCTACTGTCGTCGGGGGTACCACCGCATGCCGCCACCACAACAAACCACCACCCCGCCACCACGACCTACCTACCCACTGGCTGCTTGCGCGGCCGCTGACCCACCACCAACCACTGTCTATAATACTGTTCGTCTCAGTGTATGGTGGCGGTAGGAGGGTGGTTGTGGTGTTGGTAGCGGTGGTTGGGTGACGGTGGTTGGGCGGCGGCGTGGTGGTGTGATGGTTGGACGTGGTTGGTGGTGCCGATGGTTGGGTGTTTGGCGATGGTGATGGCGGATGGCGTGTTTGGTGGCGACGGTGGGTTGAGGTGGTGGGTGGTAGTGGGCAGTGGTTGGATGGTGGCGGGTGGATGGATGGTGTTGTGGCGGTGTGGGTATGTGGTGGCGGCTGGTGGGTAGCAGTGGGCTGGGTGGTGTGTAGGTAGGTGGCCGACGTTGTGGATGGTGGTGGTGGCGGTGGTGGTAGTCGGTGGTGCGGCGGGTTGGTGGTAGTGGGTGGTGTGGCGGTGTGTGGCGTGGTGGTAGTGGTGGTGGCAGACGGTGTGGTGCAAAAAGTTAAGGGGGTGGTGGTGGGGCGGCGGTGGTGGTGTGGCGGTGGTGGTATGGGGTATGGGTGGGAGGTGGGTGGCGGCGGCGGTGGTGGTGGGTGGTGGTGGGTGGTGTTGGCGGTGGCGTGGGTGGTGGGATTCGTAACGATGCAAATATTTAACTCGGTGAGGACCTAACGAATGTCAAATATTTTTATCAATATAGGACTAATCATGCAAATATTTTAAATCTCTATGAGGTTAATGAATGAGGACTAACGATGCAAATATTTTAACTCTTGTTAGGAGATAACGGAAAATAATTTGCATCGTTAGTCCTCATTAACTGATATTACTAACGGAGGGATGGTTTTGTGCCAACTTTAAAACCATAGGGGTGATTTTTGAGCCAAAAAAAGAAAAAGGATGTAAAGCGAGCAAATGCCAAACCACAGGGATGTATTTTGGACTTTTCTCGAAAAAAAAATTTCGTCTTTTTACGAATCCCATGGGATTTTTACGAATCACGTGGGATTTTTCTGGACAGAAATTTTGAAAAAAATGATCGTCTTTTTACGAATCCCATGGGATTTTTTACGAATCCCGTGGGATTTTTCTGGACGGAATTTTGAAAAAAAAAAGTTCGTCGAAGGTATATAACAATGTATATCTATAGAAAAGATAATTTTTTTCTCGTCGCGATGGTGTATTTTTCGTAGCTTGAAGATTTACCGTTTGCAAGATATGTTGTTTTTTAAAAATAGGTGGAAAGTGGGTTTTTATATTGAATGAGCTAAAATGCCAATTTTGCCCTACCTTTGTTATCTTTTGATTTGATCTTAGCCATTAGATGAAAGGTGGATGGATGGTTGAGATTGACTTATTTGTTTTTTAAATGATACTTGTTTTGCATAGATCTCACCTCATAAATGAATAAATAATCTTTGTATACGTTTTTTTTCAAACATATACTAAATACCTTAAATCTCCGTTGACTATGTCTATAAGCATACATATTATTTAACCATGTCTTCGCATTACCACTTCCTCATATAAACAAATCTAAAGTTGATAATTTCTCCTCCTCAAAACGTAAGCAGCAAAACATGAACACCACAATGAACGCTGGAGAACCACCCAACGCCTCCGAAAATCACAACGGAAACGTCCCCTACGGCCTTGGATTCATACTCATAGTTATCTTCCTCCTAGTCACCCTTTGCTACGGTTCTTACCTATATAATCGCAGCATGCGCTCTCGATCATCATCACCACTACCATTTATTATAATCTCTTCTAGAACCGCCTATATTCGTAACCATGGTAATAACATAACATTTTCTCGAGGCATTGACGATGAAGTCCTCGTGACATTTCCAACGTTTGTTTTCTCTGAGGCCATGATGTCTCAAAAAGGAGATGCCAATAGCTCGGATTGCTCTATTTGCTTAGCGGAATATAAACCTGAGGACTTCGTAAGGATGTTACCCGAATGTCGACATTTGTTTCATGTGAGTTGCATAGATCCGTGGTTAAGGGTTCATCCTACTTGTCCCGTGTGCCGGAACTCGCCATTGCTTGATATTTGATGTTTCCGTTCGGGAGAATTTGATTTAATCTTTTATATAATACAAGTAGCTAGAAAAACATTATCTTATTTAACAAGATTATACCATTCTTTGTAATAGTGGGCAACTTGTACTAAACGTAAGTTTTTGGCATTTCTTAAATTTAGAAGGTTTTACCTGTGTACATATATATATTCTGATAATTTAATATTAAGTGTTTGCGTGTATCTAATCGTCTGGAATAAAAAAAAATCTCAGCCAATTCCTTAATATAGTCTAATTTTTCTTCTATCAATTGAAACGTAAATTACAAGTATTACCATATTATCTTTCTAATTACTTGAAAGGAAAACTAAATAACAACACATCCTAGCTATACTTGAATTACGAGAAATTAAGGATATGGTTTCTTTGTCCAGCTATATAAATCTGAACAAAAACACTAATAACATTGATAAACACATTCCTAACCAAAAACACTAATGATGAGAACGAAAAATCAAGACATATCATTGACCGGTTGATCAGAGTAATCAACGATCGTCTGTTTTGCCTACCCTGACGCGGGAACTTTGATTTTGACGATCAAATGATTACTTCCGAGAAAGTAACTCAACCTACTAACCACATAAGCAATTTTCAAGAAAAATGCGATAGTGGCACTTGTGAAAACTTAGGCAAGGTTTGGTAAGTTTTAAAGAAATGCTTTTTCCATTGCACCCTGATTAAACAAACATACAATCTATTCAAGTAACCGCGTAAAATACGAGCTTCATCACATTTTATTTTCTACTTTTTTTTATATATTTCTTTTTCCTAATCTTATACTAGCTTCAAGACCCGCCCAATGGGCGAGCTAGCTCTATGAAATCATTTTTATGAAGACCATAACAAATATCTAATGACTTACAGGAATATATAAAAATATAAAATGTGTTTAAGGAATAACAAAAACAATGTATTAATACCGAAAAAAAGATTAAATGTTTAAAGTCTATGCAATACTTCCTTATGGATGTTGGTATCTTTTCTCTATGAACAATTGAAAATATACTAAGTTTATTTTTAAAGTAATCGTTTTTTTTACAAAGTAGCTTACATGGGTATTTATACTTTCCCAAAAGACGCATACGAACCATCATACCGATTCACTAATTTGTATGACTTTTCTAACAGACACAACTATTCTAAACGACATGACCCTTCACAAACTTAACTGTCTTAACCGAAATTAACTACCATTCGGTTGTAGACTTTATTTTTGACACACTAGACCCCTTAACTTATGTACATTCATAAATATTTGACTTACATGGATTAATACAGTAGTATCCAATACTCCTCCCTAATTTATTAACCCCCTAATTTATTAACCCATGCCTTCGATATCTTCAAGCTTCATCATCTTTACCTTGGACAGATTGCAGCAAGCCTTGCTCTTTAAACTTTGGCTTGTTTCCACTTCCTTTATCTTGATCTTCAACACTAAATATGTCTTGAATTTTCTCCTTGATCGGTCTTCTATCTTCCTTGTTTTTAATCTCATCTTGATCATCTTTGTCACCATCTTTCTTCATTTGTATTGTTTTATATTCTTGAATCTCCATTCTCCAACACACTATTTCTAGTATCACGATCTTCTGATCCAACTTTCATGTTTCTTGACTTGATGTCTTTCTCAATCTGGCTTTCCTTCTGAAATCTTGATGATGTCTCTCGATGTTTCTTGCATTAACCCTTGTCAATTATTTCTTCTTCTAGGAGTTTCTTATCTAAAATAACTCCATGGTCTTCTTTCTCAAACTGTTCTCTTTCTGATCTTAACTCATTCATCTTTTTACTTATGCAATCTCTCAACTTTTTGAGGTTCTCTAACTCTATCTGCATTTGTTTCTCAAATGAAATTTTTCTATTTCTTATTTTTGTCTCAAACTCTTGTTTTTCCATCTCTAACTCTTGAAGCATTTCGAACTTCTAAAACTCTAATTTACTCTTCAAGTCAATTTCTATCTCTGACCGCATATCTTCTAACTTTTCTTTTGGAATTTCAGCCTTCTCAATGACAATTCCTTTCCTTTTCGCTTCTTTTTCTAAGGATGTAACCATCAATAATGTTGGTTCATTATCTTCGTACACAAGGTTTGCTTTTTCTTCTCTACAGTCTGGTTTTGGACAATTTGCAGCATAGTGTCCAAACTCATGACAATTATAACATTCTATTTCTCTAATGTCTCTTCTACGGTAGTTTTGATCTCCAAGGTTTCTCCTTCTTTTATCATAACTATCTTCATTCTTACTATCTCTTGCGAATCTTCCTTGGCCTCTTCCTCGTGTCTGATTACCACCTCCTCGTCTATCATTTCCATAGTTGAGTTCATAATTTCTGTTATTCCCTTGACGTGTGAACAACAACTTCTCACTATTATCTTCCTCACTTCCTTTTCTAAACTTAAGCCTTTCTTCATAAGTCTTAAGTTTCCCAATAATCTCCTCTAGTTTTACTTTCTTAAAATCGACAACCATTTCAATGGTTGTTACTACTGGTACAAACTTATCTGGCACTGCATTAAGTAATTTCCGTACTTTTGTTTGTTCATCAAACGTCGATCAACATGTAGCAGCCTCTGTAATAATACTCATCAACTTCCTGGCAAATGAATCTATTGATTCATCTTCTTTCATCACAAGTCTCTCAAATTCTGATTTAAGTTGTTGCGAGTGTGCCTGTTGTACATCTTCTGTCCCAATAAATCTGGACTTTAGAGAGTCCCAAATATCTTTCGATGTTTCACATCCCGCAACTTGCATTTGCAAATCTTCTGGTAACCCTTGAAATAGATATGCTGATGCAGAACTATCCTTTTTTACATCAATCTCTTTTGATGTACTTGTTCCTTCTACTAAATCCCATACTCCATTTGCCAATAGTATCTTCTTCATTCTTAATGCCCATAATGTATAATTTGTATTGCTTAAAACTGGGCATTGATATGATGCTAATGGTGCGGCGACTTCTCTATAAACAACCTTGTTGTTTTCGTTTTTGTCTCCCGACATATCTTTCTATTTTGTTTTCTTCCAAAACCAATATAATTCTAATAACAGTCGAACTTAAAACCTTCTATCTAATCCACAGTATTAATATGCAACTTCTCTAATTTATTCCTCTAATAGAAAAAAAAAACAAGTATTAAGAAATATAAAACCTGTAATTTCCCTTGGGCCTTTTGAATTCTTGTGGGCTGTAAGAAGTGGCGTTCTCTTATACCCAAATGATAAACTGCACTCCTTTTCTATCCCCAAACAAAGCCCGCTTCTGCTTCCTTCCTTCTTTCTTCTACACGCAATTAGGCAAGCTCTGGTCGCCCCTTTTCTTTCTTCTGGTTCTCTTCTAATCAAACGGTGGTACGCTTCTTCCTTTATACGGGTACGTTTATTTCTCTTCTCCTTTTTTGTTCTCTGATTCGATCTTTCTTTTAATCGAATCATGTCTCTCTTTCTCAATTGATTCCTCTGAATCAAAACTCTTCTCTGTCTCTCTCTCTCTCTTTTTGATTGACTGGTATGCGCACGGTTTCTTCTCTTGATTGATTCCCTGAATCAATCTGTTTCTTTCCCTCTGGTTCAAACCTTTGGCTCTGATACCACTGTTGGTATCTTTTCTCTATGAACAATTGATAGTGTGGGTTTTGCAACCTATGCACTCAGGTTTTACCTCTCAAGCGATCTTGAGAAGCTTACAACCCCCACCAGGCAGTGTACCTGACCGATGTAGTATAGTGAAGTGGCAAGTACCGGGGGATTGATCGTTCTCTCGGGGAATAGTGTCGTTAGGCTTGAAAAGCTACTCTAATTAGGTCTAAGGGTTGAAGGATGATTCTTTTTGTATTTTATATTTTATGAAAGCAAGTAAAAATCTCGGTTTTGGAAGGAGTGGGCGGAATTAGTTGCTAGCCAACTAACCCAAATATCTACTTTTGCAAATAAAATTAAATAACAAGAAAATTAAAGTAGTTGTGAAACTTATAAATGAGAAATATGTGTTTACTTAGATTTCCTTACTCCCTAGCTATCTTTTATATGTTAATTGGTTTGTTGTGATTATGTGGATGACGGGTTGTATTCCTTTAAACCATTCGTAGGGCCGTGTACGATCTTCCCTAACTCTATAAGCTCCTACTTCACTCCTATGTCGAGCCGATTTAAGCTCCTAACATGGGATCATTAGAATTCGCTCATGCATTAAATACAACCAAATAATCGTAGTACACATCCGATTCATGTTTCTTAAGACGTTCAAGCAAGTTACCGTATAGGAGGTTAGCCAGTTTTCTTAAGCCTAACATCGACTTCACCCAACCACAATAATCACAAGCAAACCAACAACATATAATCAATAGCTAGGTTTCATTAGATCTAAGCAAACACAATAAAGACCTAGCCTAGCATGTTAATTGAAAGACAATCGTAAGATATAATCAAACAACACATAGACATATTGATTGATTTGTAAGAAGACTTATCTTTAATTAAACATCAAGGTTTCAAGGGTGAAAAACCCTTAAAAATAATGTAGAATACGAGCTAGGGTTTTTTCCAAAAGTTGCACACTAATGAATGAAAATTAGAAAAGTATATATATATTTTACAAGCTGACGGCGTCACGTTCTAGTGCGTGACGCCGTCACCTCGCCGCCAAACTATAATTCGGATTGCTCAGATCCACTTCTGATGCCGTCCCCTTATAATTCTTCCAGGCCGTCTCCCTTTACCACATAACGTGACGGCCTAGGCGTCACAAAGCGTGACGCCGTCACAAAAACTCTCTGGGGCGTCTCGTGTAAACTTCGTATCCATCTCTTTGTCAAAGCGTGACGCCGTCACACAGCAGAACGTGACGCCGTCAGGTACTGTTTTCAGCATATTTTGAGACTTTGTCGTTTTCTTCACTTTTATGCTCAAAAAACGTCCACAATAGCTTCTTTTCCAGATTTCCTCTCCAAAGTACCTAAAATGACAAAAGGAACGATTTAGGGCAATATTTGATCAAATAATTACGGATTAGGGCTTAAATGACCCCCTAAAAGCGGTACACTTTTCGCTTCATCAAATACCCTTACACTTGAGATTTGCTTGTCCTCAAGCAAATGCGCTTTTATTCCAATCAAAATATGAGCTAGGGGTCATTTAACACGAATATAAAAGTAATTACAACAAATAGTCATTCAACCCTAGTCATAATAAACAATGAAATCATACACTAGCACCTCACAAATAGTGTTTGGATACTCTCATCTCTCGGGTGTTATAAACCTATATAACTAGATGGAAATGGAAGAAATATCACTCATTACCTGTCATAGCAAATAGATTACCATAGGCTTGGGAAAGGATCAAAATCCTCCTCCACTAGGCGTAAGCACCTAAGATAAACTATCAAAGAGGGCTTTACAAAGGGTTATAATGTTAGGTGTAGGGATATGATAACACGGTTTGGTTGGAATAAAGGGTATTTTTAATGGTGGCGAGTTAATTATCTTGATCAAATACATGCACAAGGTGGCGTTGCTAAGCCAAGACTCGACTCGACTTAAGCTAATAATAAAATAACAAAAACATAAATAAAGATAAAATGAAACGGGATGGTAGTCCGTATGTTTTTTCTACTTTTCTTTTTCCAATTTTTTTTCGGTTTTATTTTTATTTTTTTTTTTATTTGTTTTTTTTTTCATACACTCTTGCCCTACCATCCAAAATAATACATCATAGGGGCTTCGGTTCTCCCCTTACACTTGAACTTTTACATACTTTACAATAAACTATTCTAATGACTCGAATTAAGATAATTGAAAACCTTGGAGTACTTTAAAATATTAACGCACATATGGGGGTAATAATTGACTTCTTCCTCATTACTCCATTATATTAGTACTTTACCCATGAGTCCCAATCGTCCCAAAACAATATGTACAAGGATATGACTCGACTTAGCAACCATGTAAGTAATAAGATAATTAACTAAGGGTTTAACAAATGTTTTCACAATAATGCACTAAAGATGAGTGCATACAAGGTAGGCTAAGGCGATTTGTGTGTACATTTGGGTGGATTGTAAACAAATTCTTCCTTAAGTAAAATGCTTAAAGTTAGAAACGAAAAGATATGCTCGAAGGGGTGTACTAGGGGTATCGTGTACTAAAAATGAGTACAACGCTAAGGTGTGGGAGAATTACTTGACTTTATTAGTCAATGTAATTATAATACGGGTGTAAAACAAGGGTTATCCTAATGCCTCTTATCATGTAGTAAATCTAACTACACGAATGTAGTCTCACTTGTGGATTTGGGATGGTCCTAACGCAAGTTCTAGAATCTATAGGTTACCGGTACACACACAAGCATAAAAAATGAATGCTTTTCCTAACAATTCTAGGGGTAAACCTCACATATTTGGGGGGGGAATTTTTTTGAGTGGTACGGTTTTTTGTGCTAGTAATACAATTCCCTATTCATGAGACGCTTATTATTCCTAAAGTATCACTTCTAAAAAAAAATTTTAAATTTGCGCTAAAATTGCCCTAACCAATGTTTCTCTCAGTTTTATTACACAAGTACCATTGAACAAAACAAAAATCAAGCGTAAAAGCATTTTCTAAGGCGCTTTCATTTACCCCCCTTACACTTAAACCGAACATTGTCCCCAATGTTCATATAAAAGATGTAAAAGTAATGAAAATGAAAGATGAAACAAATACTCCCCTGATTCATGATGTGGATCGTGTGGTAACATGGTTAGATCTTCTTCCAAGATGATGTAAAAGCTCCAAGCTCAAAGCGACTTCAAAAGCTTGATGTCATGAACTTGATTCCATGTTCACCTTCTTGTCCAAAATAACCTGTTAAACCTGAGAAAACAAACTAGGCAAACCTCGTGTAAAATCGGCGGCAAAATCTATATAAGGATATAATGCTTGTGGAACGAAAGTTTTGCAGATTCCTGGAATTAGAGGTGCAGTAATTTTTATAATCCGGCAGGAAAAACTAAATTTTAAAACGTTTTCTGAAATTCAAAGGCTGACGCCGTCAGAATTGATCTGACAGAATTCTTATGTTTAGTTTCCGGAAATTTTTTGGAAAAACAAATACCTTAACTCCTAGAATCCTGCAAAATTTCATCATGACTCGATACAAGCATTTGACTCTAACAAATACTAATATACATGTTTATTTTATATTATTACAATTCATGTTTCAATTCGTTCTTATAAACAAATTTAGATTTCCCTTACACTTATCTTTTGCAAAATACCTTTATGTGTAGTTAAGACGAAGTTAAAAACAAAATAAAGCATTTTCACAATTTTAATTTGAGACATGAATCAATAATGATAAAAATAAAATATGCATACGGAAACAAATAAATTCAAACAAACAAACACAAAACAAATAAAGCTTGGGTTGCCTCCTGATGAGTATGTAAATACTCATCATTTTTACCTAATCTGAACTGCCAAAACATCCAAAAACACCCAATAATGCATCAAAATAGTGAAAATATTCCAAAAGTGTGTTTTATATGTTGTAAATGCAAAATGTTTGAAAACAAATGAAAAACGAACAAAGTTTGCACAATTGGCAGTTTCAGTCCCTCAACTTTCACAAATTGTCAAATCTAGTCCCTGGATATTTCAAAATATGCAAAATATCATAAAAGGTCCTTGGGGATTCATAAGTTGTCAAAACAAACCCTTTAAACATCAAAAATCACAAATTTACAACTTTGGTCCCCCAAGTTTAAAAAATGTCAAAAATAGTCCTTGGTGAATTTAAAAGTGAAAATAATCAAAAATAAACCTTGTACTATTCATAAATGACAAAATTGGTCCTTGTGGTAAATTTTTGGAAAATTACAAGTTTGGTCCCTCAAGTTTGGAAGATTGACAGATTTGGTCCCTGGAATTTCAAAAGTGGAAAAAGTCAACACAAGACCTCACACTATTCACAATTGGCAATATTCACCCCTGTGAATACTTTGGAAAAGTTGCAAAATCAGTCCCTTGAAAATTCAGAAATTACACTTTTAATCCTTGGGCTTATTTACACTACAAAACCAAACGGACCAACTTATCCTTAAAATCCAAATCCAACCCAAATACAAAACCAGTCCAAATCCTAAACCCCTATTATATACCCAGGCCCATCTCTTTCCCTTGGCCCAATCCCACAACCAGCCCACTTCCCCTTTTTATAAAATAACCAGACCCCCCCGTTCCCACCTTCCCTCTCACCTTCACCTCCCACTTGCAGAGACATCACCTCCACCACCCCGACCATCTCCATCACATCCACCGCCCAAACTACTATACCAAACCCTTCACCTCAGCATTAAATGCTGCCACCCCCCAATTGACATAAACAGTCCAAAATCTCTCTCCCATTTTTGGCGCCAAAAACACGTGTATGGCCAAGATGGAGTGAATTTGATCCAGTGGTTGTGGAAATTGTTCAAAAACCCTAGAAGACTCCTTGGATGGCTATAAAAGAAGAAGAAACACAGAGATGAAGGACAACTAGTGTAATTTAGCATAATTTAGCTCGTTAAGATAAATTTCAAGTTTTTAGTGTAACAATCAAGCTTTTAAGCATTGTACTAGTTCTTTTCAGTGTATTGTAACTCTTTCTACTTAATCAATTTCAATTCAACAGTTTGTTCTAAGTTTGTGCAATTTCAAATTTTCAAATTTCTCAATTCTGCTTAAAGTTGTTGTAGCTTTGTTTATGGACTCTTAGGCACACATAAGCTCCTAGAAAGCTTATAAAAGCTTTTAGAAACATTAAAACTTAGCCTAGTATCAAAAACAGAAAAATACCAAAAAAATACAAAAAAATACAGTGAAAATCAAAAATTTGTTGAAGAAGATTATCACAGCTGCAGCAGGGTGAATTTTGGATGGCCTTGGGTTAGTGGTTCTGTGGAGAACCTATAGGATTGGTAAACTTGGTCCTTGGTACTTGTTTCTAAGCTGGAGTGCAATTTGTAAGCTTATACTCAATTTACCATTCCACTCAATCATTAGTTGTTTATTGTTCTATTGTTTAAGTTTATGTTTCTTAGGTATATTTAAGTAGAATTCTAGCTTAAAATCAATAGGTTGTTAATTAGAATTGGTACTTGTTAAAATTTCTCAATTTCACTGCCAAATAGTAACTTGTGGCATACTGTGTATTTGTTGTTAGAACTATTGTTTCTGTGCTTGTTTAGGGTTGTTAGATCATAATAAGTAGTTAAGACTCTGTTTAAATATTTCAATCATTGATTTGTATTGAAAATCAAAAATCTGTTTTCAAGAGGTGTTGTTTGGTTAATCTGTGATTAGTGTGATTCAGTGTAATTTGTTCATGCTTGTTATATGTTTCTTGGGTCTAACCTAGGTCTGAGATAACATAAAAACCAGTGGTCATAAGATAAAAAGTCAAGATCATCTTTGATCTCATTTTCATTGTTCACAGTTAAAATTTTCAAGTCCAAATCTCATCATACTTGTTCAAAAGTGGTTAAGATTGTTAGATTTAATCTCATTTAGGTCTAACATAACATAATCAGTAAGAAAATCAAGTTCAAAGTTCATCAAAGTCAAACCTTTAGTGTTTTCAT
>LBNU01032966.1:140870-183211 GCA_014162995.1 Artemisia annua
CAATATACACTAGAAAAAAAAATAACGCGAATTTTACATTATAAAAAAGCAAAAAATTGCATTAAAACAACATGAATAACAATATTTAAAAAAAAAACATATATTGCACTAAGCAATCACAAATATGGAAACAGAAACATGTCAAAATATTTAATAAAACCCTCACCGGAAAATATCTACTGGTTTTGACATGTAGTGTATAATAAAAAATAAGATTAATCAAAAAGAACATACCGGTGACACAGGAGTACGAGCACCACCACCGTTGATCTGGTGATGCAGGAGCTTAGATGATAAAAGACAGACTGATCGTCAAAATGGTCAACGTCCCATGGAAGTGACACCACCGTTTGTGTTTGAACGTGGCTTCACCAAACATTAGGACGTGGTTTTGTGATGAATTCAGATCCTTACCCTAAATATTAGAAGGTGTTTGTGTTTGAACGTAATGGTGAAATAGAGGCGGCTAGGGTTCTTGAGGAAGAGAAATCAAAAGTGAAAGAGAGTAGATCTGAAAAAAAGTAAAACCTGGGAAACGGTTTTTGTGAAATACGGAGTAAATCCTTTTTTAATGGAAGAATTTAATTCCCATATTGCCCCTAATTTAATTTTTTCTATCAAATTAAGTTACATGTATTTTAAAAAATGCCATTATGCATTGACTTGATGTACATCATTCATTATTAGGAGTAAAAAGACTGGTTCTGTAAAAAAAATGGTTCTGCATTGAACGCTACACTATATATATATATATATATATATATATATATATATATATATATATATATATATATATATATATATATATATATATATATATATATATTTATATATAAATAACAATAAAATTTTATCCTAATATTAAAAAATACTTTGTATGTTTGAAATAACTTTTTCGGCTAAATATATTTATATATTTTTCTTTTTTTTTTAAAATAAAGAGTGTACTTCGGATTAAACCAAAAACCGAACCGAACCAAACCGAACTAGAATTCAACCAAACCGAACTGAAAACCGAACCCTTAAAAAACTTTTAACCGAATTAACCGAATAACCCGAAAACCGAACCGAAGAGCACCTCTATTTGTCACACTCGATCAAGAAATCTTCAAAGATGCATGCAGAAAAGTAAAAAGATACGGAGTATCATTTTATGAAAGATGCAATCTATTTGTGACACGTATATGTAAAGGAATACTAAGTGGCACTTTTAACGTTACACACCACCATCCTCATTAAAAAGTGAACAAAAGTCAAAAGACAAACGAAATATTTTAGGAATCCACCAAGAATATCATACGACCCAAAACTGTAGGCCCAGTACCAAACAATATACTAAACAACCTATGCCAAAACTAATTCTGCTTCAAACAACCTGAAGTTTAATCGATCAAAGATCGCAAACACAAAACCAATCAAGTTATTTATTCTTCTTCATCTTCATAACTCTAATACCACTTTTTGATAATCAAAACATAAAACAAGTAAACAAAATCGAAAAATGAAGCGGTATCTTAGTCAAAGTTATCGGACCAAATACGAACCGAATTCAATGGTAGCAATTGGTCGAAAATAAAAAATTCTAATTACAAGGTACAACATATTCTAATCCTATTGACCCTTATTTATAATAAATTAAACCTTAAAATAGTTTCACAATTATAAACAAACTTAAATACCAAAATGTACAGGACACGTCAAACAAATTACCAAAGTTACTTAGTGTTTATGTCACTTTTCCAGCATAGTATTATCCATTTCTAACTAATTAAATTCTAACTAATTAAAATGATCACTTCAAATGCAATATTTCTAAAGAAAAAGAAACCGACAAAAATGAAAAGTGAAAAAAAAGGTGAAACAAATTGTTGTGCAAACCAAGGTTTTGGAAACGGGACCGGACCGTCCGGTTCAACCGAGAACCGGATTCACCACTTGTCTGACCAACCACTAAAAACCGTTCGAGTTCGAACCGGAGAAGACCGTTGAAAACAGGTCAAAACCAGTGAACCTGAACAGATTTCTTTTATTTTCTATTTTCTCTGGTAAAAGAGCTCGTCAATCTAGTCATTGTCATTGTAGTGGTGTTTGATCTTTGTCAAACCAGCTGGGTGAGAAAGTTGATCAAAAATAGGTGTAAAAATAGAAGGTAAAAAGATAAAAGATGGCTGCGAGGAAAAAAAATAAAAGAAAGATACAATAAAAGTGATAATAACCCTAAAAAACACTAACCAAATGTGACATTATGTAACTTTGGGTTTCAGACTAACAAATTTACAAATATTTACAGCCATAGTTTCGAAATAAGTTCTATTTCTTTTTACAATTTTTGTAGTATGTTGATATATTTTGATAATTATATATAAAAATATATATTACATATGGTTTCTAAAACCGGTCGAACCGGTTAAACTGATAAGTAGACCGGTTGATGTCCGGTTCGGTTCTGAAAACATTGGTGAAAACAGTCTTACTCTTATTATGTAACAACTTGAAAAATCACGAGTTCAAATCCTTTTCTAGATACTTTATGTCGGGTTGGGTGCTTGGGTGTGTTCTTAAACAATGATTTTCTCTTAGCACTTTTAAAAGTTCTTAAGTTGGGTATGTTCTGCAAGAAATTTTTACTCCTAGCTAGTGACACATTTATTACTTTTAACACTTTTGCTTCTTATGTGTTACTAATTAAAAGATCCTAGTTACTTCAGAGAAGATGTATTACTTTGATGGACCGAATCTCATCATTTTCGTCTAAAACTTATGGTGGCTTCTATCGCATAAGTAAATGATAATTCAGTTAACTCTAAACCACTAGACCAAGTACATTGCTTATATAATTATTAGCGACAACACTAAGAATCCAACTAGCTATTGCATCATATGTTCCTTTAGCTATCATCGTGAAGGTCAAATTATTAAAGAATTTATTAGATGATTAGATTATGGCCCAGGTTTGGGTCCATTAGGTTTATGGTTTGCATAGCTTGTTTATTAAGCCATGTATTTGTTATAAAAAATACATGACTTAATAAACAAGCTATGCAAATCCTAAACCTAATGGACCCAAACCCACAACCGGGTTTGGGCCATAATCTAATCATCTAATAGAATTTACATATAACATGCCTCAAGAAGCACTAGATAAGGTTGAATCACTAGATAAGGTTGGACAAAAGCCCATATGTGGATCACTCAAATCTTAAAACATCTAAAAAGTACCTTGAAGGTGAACACCATTATTAGTCACACTCGATCAAGAAATCTTCAAAGATGCCTGCATATAAAAGTAAAAAAGATATCATTTTATGAAAGATGCAATCTATTTGTGACACGTATATAAAGGAATGCTAAGTGGCACTTTCTAAGGCTATACACACCACCATCCTCCTTATTAAAAAATGAAAGTGCCATATATCATTGAAAGATACAGTTGTGTTGGCAAACATCCAACACAAAAAACTCCAAAAAAGCCCATGCTGTAACCAAATTAATATTCAATATCTAGCTTGACCAATAATGTCAAACACGGTTATATATAGTATACCATATAGGATTAGATTACCATAACCAGAAAACCAAATATTTGCCTTGTACCAATGGCTGCTGCATCAAAGTTTAGCATCAAATCCCAAACAAAATCCATTAGCATGCCATGCAGATCACATCCAACCACTTTTCATATAGAAGAACTGCTCAACAAGATCAAAACAACATCAGGAGAAGCAGCATCTGCAGATGCAATCTGCAGTAGTTTATCCCTGATGACAACATTGTACAAATATATGGACAATCTTCTAACTTCGTCTACCACCCAAATTTTGATATCACACGAACAAAACAAGAAATGGATCGATGAGTTAGTAGACGAATCTGTCAAATTCTTGGATATATGTGGCAATGTAAGAGATATGCTGTCAGAAACCAAAGATCATTGTAGAGATCTCTATTCTGCTCTAAGAAGGAGAAAGGGAGACTCAAATATCAAAAATATTATAACGAAATACAATTGTTTCAGAAAGAAAATGAAAAAAAAAGTTAAAGGGTTGGTTGCGAATTTGAAGCACGTTGATAACATGGTCACCGGTTTTGGGTCCGTGGTAGTTGATTCAGACAACCACCAGCTTGCAGCAGTGATTAGGGCGGTAGTAGGAGTTAGCGAAGTAACTATCATGGTTTTAGAGTCTTTGTTAACGTTCTTTTGTGTGCCGGTTTCGAAGCCAAATAGATGGTCAGTTGTGGTGTCAAAGTTGACACACAAAGGGAGGGTGGCATGTGAAGAGCAACCGGAACAAGGGGTTGTAAATGAACTTGAAAGCATTGATGCAGCACTAAAAGTTCTATGTAAATATGAATCGTCATGTGACATGAGCGATGTGCAGATTGCACAATGTAGATTGGATAGATTGGGAGCTGAGATTGAAAGCATGGAGAGTGGGCTGGAGAGCGTGTTTAGGTGTTTGGTCCGAACCAGAGTTTTTCTTCTTAATATCATCTCCCAGTAAAAATCAAGTCACTGAAATTTGTAGTTACAAATCAAAGTCATGCATATGCATCAAATGTTTTAGCTGATATGCTTATGCTTTCAAGTACTTATTCAATAGGACATGTACATTGACAGGAGTTAATTTGTAGCTTTACAAGTATATTTGAGCATATCTATAAATCTGTTTAGTCAATCCTTTGAGTATATGAAGCTTTCTGAACTTAAAGAATCATCTTTTATCAAGAGGTTTTTTAGGATGATGGTACAAGTTCAATGTTTACAAGTACATATATGAGAATACTTGGAGTACAAGGTATGTCAAGGTTGTAGATTTTGGTGAAAATTTTGAATCTTTAGGGTTCACTAAAGCTTAGTATATCATTTATTACAAGAAAACGGGTTTAGCACACGACTTGTGAGACTTTTTGGTAAAGTTGGTTAAAAAGCAACATGACAAGGTTTGTAGCAAGGTTAAAGAAGAATTGCTAGGTTTTAAACAATTTGGGTTAAATCAACTTAGTCCTACTGTTAAAACAGAAGTCCATAGAGTACATGTTCAAAAACGTGTTTGTTTTGAGGTGGGACTGCAGGGAGCTCACGAAAATCGTGAAGCTAAGGTTATTCAAGTTGGTAACGATGATGTTGCAATGGCTCATAGACAGTTGGAGGTTAAGAAACTTGAAGAAAAGACAAACACATACTGCTTGGTAAAGAAGCAGAAATGGTTACACCTTGGTGTAAATGTCGGAGCAGACATTATAAATCTGGAGAACTTGATTGAGAGGGAACAAAGGGTAATGTTGCTGGAAGGAAGAAAACAAGGTTTAAGGAAGCTAAATTCAGAAATTTACGAAAGTACAAGGTCTGGTCAATAAGACGGTGCCCAGATTGAGGTTCTAGCATCGACAAAAGATGCTGAGTATTGATAATGTCTAAATATTACTCCTAAGGTGGAAATAAAACCTCCAACATAAATAAACCCAAATAACAAAACGTGTAAAACACATCCAACAAATTATCAAAGTTACCAAACAACCCAAAGAGTTTAAGTCACTTTTCTAACAATCCCCATCGTGACTTGTACTCCTCCACTTGTTCCAAATAAAATTCAAAATTTCATACCTAGAGATACTAGCCTAATTTAAACAAACGACCGATTCCCAAAATTGGTCTTAAAAAAGCGATCCAAAACAGACATTTATGAATTCAAATTTATCAGACAAAACAAATAAACAAAATCGATAAATGAAGGAGAAGCTTTACTCAAAGTTATTAGACCAAATACGAAACCAACTTCAAAGGTACCAACTAGTTGAAAATAAAAAATTCTAATTCCAAAAGGTACTAAATATTGTAATGCTATTGAACAAACAAGAAACTAAACCCTAAAATAGTTTCCCAATTATAAACAAACTCAAATACCAAAATGTGTAAAGCACGTCAAACAGATTACTAAAGTTACCAAACAACCTTTATTGTTTAAGTCACTTTTCTAACATAGTATTATATCATTTATGATGTAGTGTTTTTGGAGAAAAAGAAACCGACAAAAATTAAAAGAAAAAAAAATGAAACAAAATGTTGTGCAAACCATGGGTTTGAAAACCGGACCGGATCGGCCGGTTCAACCGGGAATTGGATTCAGCACCGGTCTGACCAGCCACTAAAAACCGTTCAAGTTCGAACCGAAGAGGACCGTTGAAAACTGGTCAAAACCGGTGAACCGGACTAGACGGATTTCTTTTAATTCATGTTTTTTCTCTGGTTAAAGAGCTCATCAATCTCGTCGTTGTCATTGTAGTGGTGTTTGATCTTTGTCAAATCAACTGGGTGAGAAAGATGATAAAAAAATGTTATGAAAATAGAAGGTAAGAAGATAAAATGTGGTTGTGAGAAAATGAGATAAAAGAAGGATACACTAACGTAGTGTTTGGTACATCGTAATAAGAGCAGGAATGGAAAAGAACATTACGACGGAATGAAAAAATTATGTTTGTTTTTAATTATGGAATGCAATGACTCATTACATGTAATCACTCGTTACATCAAAAACCATCATTTTCATTTCATAGAGGCTTCCTCTTTTTTTTTTTCATTACGTCCGTAATGTAATCAAAATTACATAAAAGCCCACCATTGACTAACCATATTAAATACACTTCTTATTAACTATGATAATTTTTATCTTTTTCTTATCGATTGCATTCCGTCCTATCATACCAACTAAACATTATTAATAAGGGTAATGAATTATTACATTACATTATTTATTCCATTACGTCCCTTATTCCATTCATTTAACATTTCATTACGTCCTACCAAACGAACCCTAAAAGTAATAGTAACCCTAAAAAACACTAATGACATGCTTGGTTGGAGATTATAGGGCGTAAGGAATGAGAAAGGAAATCATAAGTGATGTGGTTGGACGTAATGTAATCATCCATTACCTCATAGTGGGTAATACATCATTCCTCACCCATTTGAGGGTAATCAAAATTCATTCATGCTTTTATTGTCTTTAACTGCCCATAACTTCTTTTTTGTCCCTTCATTCTCTAGTTCTCCTTTTTTAGTTATATTACTTTAACTTAATTTCTCTTTTCCAATCACCTTTTCTATTTATCCGTTCTTAAATTCTTGATCTGCATTGAATGACATAATTAAAACCAACTATTTTGTTTTCTTTCGTTGTGTTTGGTTTCTCTATTTTCTTACGAAGGCAATAGATTAAATCATAATNTAAGCAAAAAAGTGTTAAAAAACACAAAAAGAACAAGAAATTTGCAAACTTTTTAGAGAAAAACGTGTAGAAAAGCTTAAAAAATACGAAAACCACAAACTCAAATTCCTCGTAAATCATTGTTTGGCGAATGATACCACTTGTTATCACGTAAATATCACAACTTTATCAATCACACACACGTATAATATGTAGAAAAGAGATGAGAAAGATGGTGACTTGATGTATAATATGAGGCGTATGGAATAGAGCTATATTAAAGAAAAACACACATAAAACACATACAAGCACACACCTCAAATGAGAGTTTGAGGTGTATTTATAGTACAATTCGTGGATGCCCTAAAGGCTTTGATGGGCTTGGGCTTGGACATGGACTTTTACACTAAAGTCTTAACTTATAACATATTAGCTTAACTAGTCCAAGGCCCAATGACTAATTCTACCTACACGACACACTATATTACATATGAGACCGACCATCACTTTTTCTATAAAATTTAAATGCTAACACACATCCAACAAATTATCAAAGTTACCAAACAACCCAAAGAGTTTAAGTCACTTTTCTAAGAATCTCCATCGTGACTTGTACTCCTCCACTTGTTCCAAATAAAATTCAAAATTTCATACCTAGAGATACTAGCCTAATTTAAACAAACGACCGATTCCCAAAATTGGTCTTAAAAAAGCGATCCAAAACAGACATTTATGAATTCAAATTTATCAGACAAAACAGATAAACAAAATCGATAAATGAAGGAGAAGCTTTACTCAAAGTTATTAGACCAAATACGAAACCAACTTCAAAGGTACCAACTAGTTGAAAATAAAAAATTCTAATTCCAAAAGGTACTAAATATTGTAATGCTATTGAACAAACAAGAAACTAAACCCTAAAATAGTTTCCCAATTATAAACAAACTCAAATACCAAAATGTGTAAAGCACGTCAAACAGATTACTAAAGTTACCAAACAACCTTTATTGTTTAAGTCACTTTTCTAACATAGTATTATATCATTTATGATGCAGTGTTTTTGGAGAAAAAGAAACCGACAAAAATTAAAAGAAAAAAAATGAAACAAAATGTTGTGCAAACCATGGGTTTGAAAACCGGACCGGATCGCCCGGTTCAACCGGGAACTGGATTCAGCACCGGTCTGACCAGCCACTAAAAACCGTTCAAGTTCGAACCGAAGAGGACCGTTGAAAACTGGTCAAAACCGGTGAACCGGACTAGACGGATTTCTTTTATTTCATGTTTTTTCTCTGGTTAAAGAGCTCATCAATCTCGTCGTTGTCATTGTAGTGGTGTTTGATCTTTGTCAAATCAACTGGGTGAGAAAGATGATAAAAAAAATGTTATGAAAATAGAAGGTAAGAAGATAAAATGTGGTTGTGAGAAAATGAGATAAAAGAAGGATACACTAACGTAGTGTTTGGTACATCGTAATAAGAGCAGGAATGGAAAAGAACATTACGACGGAATGAAAAAATTATGTTTGTTTTTAATTATGGAATGCAATGACTCATTACATGTAATCACTCATTACATCAAAAACCATCATTTTCATTTCATAGAGGCTTCCTCTNTTTTTTTTTTTTTTTTTTTTTTTTTTCATTTTCATTACGTCCGTAATGTAATCAAAATTACATAAAAGCCCACCATTGACTAACCATATTAAATACACTTCTTATTAACTATGACCATTTTTATCTTTTTCTTATCGATTGCATTCCGTCCTATCATACCAACTAAACATTATTAATAAGGGAGATGATTGGCACACTCCAACTTTTTATTTGCACACTCAACTGTACAAGTAGTTAATGCAGAAAATTAATACAGTACAAGTCTGGCATGCATGAATTGGAGTGTGCCAATCAATTAGTAATGTGTGCAAATCATTTCCCTATTAATAAGGGTAATGAATTATTACATTACATTATTTATTCCATTACGTCCCTTATTCCATTCATTTAACATTTCATTACGTCCTACCAAACGAACCCTAAAAGTAATAGTAACCCTAAAAAACACTAATGACATGCTTGGTTGGAGATTATAGGGCGTAAGGAATGAGAAAGGAAATCATAAGTGATGTGGTTGGACGTAATGTAATCATCCATTACCTCATAGTGGGTAATACATCATTCCTCACCCATTTGAGGGTAATCAAAATTCATTCATGCTTTTATTGTCTTTAACTGCCCATAACTTCTTTTTTGTCCCTTCATTCTCTAGTTCTCCTTTTTTAGTTATATTACTTTAACTTAATTTCTCTTTTCCAATCACCTTTTCTATTTATCCGTTCTTAAATTCTTGATCTGCATTGAATGACATAATTAAAACCAACTATTTTGTTTTCTTTCGTTGTGTTTGGTTTCTCTATTTTCTTACGAAGGCAATAGATTAAATCATAATATAAAGGGCTAATCACTTGAAAGGTATCCAACTTCTCATGTTCCACTTTAGGTAGCGAACTAAAATCTGTGCACTTAAATGTCTAACCTTTTGAATTTGGTCACTTTTGGGTATTTTGCACATGTAAAATGACCATTTTATCATTTGTTGTCAATTAAAAAAGGCTAAAATCATCACTTTACATGTGCAAAATACCCAAAAGTGACCAAATTCAAAAGGTTAGACATTTAAATGCATAGATTTTAGTTCAGTGACTAGAACTGAAAAATGTGTCAAGTATGATGAATTTTCAAGTGATTAGCCCTAATATAAACATGAGACCTGTATTTTTTGTTGTTTAGCACTAACTTGTTGCTAGTTGATCTTAATCATTTTTAGTTAATCATGCTTATTGTTTGGTGTTGATTTTGACAGTGAATCATTGAGTAATAAACACTAGTTTATTCCTCAACATTTCAACCAAGCAACATCAAATATAATGAAATAGCCATTACATTCCTTTGCATTATCATAATCATTATCTTTCTCATTTCTTCAATCGAACTAAGCGGCCCTAAAAAAAAGTGACATTATTTATTATACGTTTCATATATAGGCCCTTTGGGTTTCAGCCCAACACATTTACAAATATTTAGAGCCATAAGTTTCGAAATAAGTTCTATTTCTTTTACAATTTTTGTAGTATGTAGGTATATTTTATTAATTATACATAAAAGTATATATTACATCATCCGGTTTTTAAAACCGGTCGAACTGGTAGGTAAACCGGTTGATGTCCGTTCGGTTCTGAAAACATTGGTGCAAACTGTCTTACTCTTATTATGTACCAACTTGAAAATCACAAGTTCAAATCCTTTTTCTAGATACTTTATGTCAGGTTGGGTACTTGGGTGTGTTCTTAAACAGCGATTTTCTCTTAACACTTTTTAAAAGTTCTTAAGTTGGGTATGTCCTGCAACAAATGTTTACTCCTAACTAGTGAAACATTTATTACTTATAACACTTTTGCTTCTTATGTGTCACCACTCAAAAAATCCTGGTTACTTCAGAAGATGTATTACTTTGATGGACCCAAATCTCATCATTTTTCTCTAGAACTTATGGTGGCCTCTATCGCATAAGTAAACGATAATTCTGTTCATTCTAAACCACTAGACCAAGTACATTGCTTATATTATTAGCTACAACACTAAGAATCCAACTAGTTATTGAATCATATGTTCCTTTAGCTATTATCATCATGAAGGTCAAATTATTGAAGAATTTACATATAATACGGCTCAAGAAGCACTAGATAAGGTTGAATCACTAGATAAAGTTGGACAAAAGTACCTTATTACTCAAATCTTATAAAAATGTAAAAAGTACCTTGAACATGAACACCATTATTAGTCACACTCGATCAAGAAATCTTCAAAGATGCCCTGCATAAAAGTAAAAAGATATCATTTTATGAAAGATGCAATCTATTTGTGACACGTATATGTAAAGGAATACTTAGTGGCACTTTCTAAGGCTATACACACCACCATCCTCATTAAAAAATGAAAGTCCCATATATCACTGAAAGATACAGTTGTGTTGGCCAAACTTCCAACACAAAAAAGTCCAAAAAAGCCCATGCTGTAACCAAATTATATTCAATAAATAGCTTGACCAATAATGTCAAGCACAACTATATATAGCATTCCATATACCATATAGGCTTAGATTACCAAAACCAGAAAACCAAATATTTGCCTTCTACTAATGGCTGCTGCTTCAAAGTTTAGCATCAAATCCCAAACAAAATCCATTAGCTTGCCTTGCAGATCACATCCAACCACTTTTCAAATCGAAGAACTGCTCAACAAGTTCAAAACAACATCAGTAGAAGCAGCGTCTGCAGATGCAATCTGCAGGAATTTATCCCAGATGACAACATTGTACAAATCTATGGACAATCTTCTAACTTCATCAACTACCCAAATTTTGATGTCAAGCGAACAAAACAAGAAATGGGTCGATGAGTTAGTAGACGAATCTGTCAAATTCTTGGATATATGTGGCAATGTAAGAGATATGCTGTCAGAAACCAAAGATCATTGTAGAGATCTTTATTCTGCTATAAGAAGGAGAAAGGGAGACTCAAACATTGAAAATAGTGTCACGAAATACAATTGTTTCAGAAAGAAAATGAAAAAAGATGTTAAAGGGTTGGTTGCAAATTTGAAGCAAGTTGATAACATGGTCACAGGTTTTGGGTCAGTGGTAGTTGAGTCACATAGCCACCAGCTTGCAGCAGTGATCAGGGCGGTAGTAGGAGTTAGCGAAGTAACTATTATGGTTTTAGAGTCTTTGTTAACTTTCTTTTGTTTGCCGGTTTCTAAGCCAAACAGATGGTCGGTTGTGGTGTCAAAGTTGACACACAGAGGGAGGGTAGCTTGTGAAGAGCAAACGGAAAAAGGGGTTGTAAATGAACTTGAAAGCATTGATGCTGCACTAAAAGTTCTATATAGATATGAATCATCATGTGACATGAGAAATGTGCAGATTGCACAATGTAGATTGGATAGATTGGGAGCTGAGATTGAAAGCATGGAGATTGGGCTGGAGAGTGTGTTTAGGTGTTTGGTCCGAACCAGAGTTTCTCTTCTTAATATCATTTCCCAGTAAAAATCAAGTCACTGAAATTTGTAGTTACGAATCAAAGTCTTGCATAGGCATCAAATTTTTTAGCTGATATGCTTATGCTTTCAAGTATACTTATTCAATAGCACATGTACATTGACAGGAGTTTGTAGCTTTACAAGTATATATATACAAACCTGTTTAGTCAATCCTTCAAGTATATGAAGCTTTCTGAACGTAACAAATCATCTTTTATCTAGAGGTTTTTTACGATGATGGTGCAACTTCAACACCTTTACAGATATATGAGAATACTTGTTAAATGCAACCTATTTTATCCTACACTCACGGATGTCTTGGGTTGTAACATATTATCTCCCAGTGTCTGTTGTATCTCTATTATTTACAAGTAGTACTCTAAGAGGGCAGGGAGTCGTAACACTAAATAACACCAACACCAGTGCCACGTCAGCGCTAGCATCGAATTTTAACTACCAATAATATTCCATCATAACACCAAACACGAGGAATATCATAACACCCTAAATACATCCACTTTTTAGCAAATTACAAATTCTACCTTACACAATCATTTATTAACATTCAACATTCATTAATAAAATAAACATTACATTACGGAAATAAAAACCATTACAATAAAAAAAAAAAAAAAAATACGAATAGAACTATGGAAAAAAAAAAAAACTAGTCGGTTGGCGCATCATGCAAATTATATTTTAGCATGATTCTTTGTTTTTCCATTTTGATCCAAGGGGCCGCGTCCGGATCTACTTCACTCATTTTCAAACCGAGAAATTTAAATTCTCTCAAACGCGTAGTCGTCTCGTCTTTCACCCTAGCCGCGTCGTACGCCATTTAGGCCGCTTCCCGTCTGAGTCGAAGCTCGTGTGTCATAGATTCCAAGTTGCTTGACGCACTTCCCCCGGTGCTAGTCGATGTATCGGACTTTTGTTTTTTCCCGGAGCGTGCTTTCCCGGCCGGACGTGGTCGTTCATCATGACCGAATAGCTCTTCATTGGTTTGACCGGGGACGTCTCCGGTTAAGTCAATCGGTTCCGGCACGTCCCATTTTGGACATACCCTCAAAATCAACCACGCTTCCTCTTTACCAAACGAAACACCTTTGTGCTCATCACGATAGAATTGTCTAGCATGCCTCATATCATCCATATCACCTTCACCACTTTTTGTCAATTGTTTAGCACGTTTGTAACACGCTTCGAACTTTTGGCAATTTGCGTTCAACGTATGCCACTTGCTTGATAGCTTATCTTTGTTACGATTTTGGAATTTTTTCCGGTTGAACTCATTCATAACCCGATACCAAAACGTAATCGACTTTTGAGAAACTCCAACATTACTATCCTCGGAAACGGCCACCCAACACACGGCAAGTAAACATTCTTCTTCCGATGTCCAACGTAACGTAGTATTGCTCACGTCGGAATTTTTTTCATCATACACTTGTGAGGATTGGGTTTCTTTGGCTCTTTTTGACACCCGTTTACCTCCACGTTTATTTTTTCGTGGAGATGTAGCTTCGGGGTCCACGGACGCTGCTTGCGAGGATTGGGTTTGTGGTGTTGGCGGTGTATGTTGCTCGGTTTGGGTTAGTGAGAAATTTTGTTGCCACATTAACATAAATTGTTGTTGTTGTTCGGGTGTCAAATTAAGTGGGTTAGGAGTTGACGAAGGTTAGGAGTTGACGAAGATCTGGCATTGTTTGAGTTAGGATTTCCAAAACCCATCATCAAGTTCATAAAGCTTTGATCGTCACGTCCCGACATTTTTTTGTTTGTGATTGGATCGAATTGTGTTTGGGTTTTTTTTTATTTATTTATTTATTTATTTTTTTTTTTGGTTTCATAAAACTACTCGGTATATAGTATTTATAAGAGAGGATTGGATTTTTTTTTAAACCGTTAGACACCAACGGTTAGNTTTTTTTGTTGTTGTTGTTGTTGTTGTTATAGCCGTTACCCAAACGGTAACATTTTAGAGGCAAGGGGCTTCTTTGAAACACAGATGATGATGATAACGTGCGTTGATATATCAACGCAATTGGCAACGCAACAAGTGTTGGAAATGGTAATAACGGCATAACGCCGTTGATGCACATGCCATGTAGGCATAACGCGACTTCTGCATTATTACTCCCTGCCCTCTAAGTCATATTGTCCCTGTAGCCCTTAAACTTATGCAAAATGACAAGAAAAGAACTGAGAGTGACTAACAGTTTTCAAATTTTGTTACGTAGGGATACTTAACTCATAATTGAAACTTAGAAATTTGAAGTAGAAACACTAGATAAATATTATATCCTCTGCTAAGAAAATAGTATATCTAGCAAAGCAGAAGAGTAGAAGTCAATACTAGATCTCAGAAGCATATAAATAAACTAGAAGAGTTAATAGCTGTCACAAAAAATAAGTGAAAAGAAACATAGATGAGACATCCCAAGCATGCACACTTATTAGTATCACATTATTTTGTATGATAATTACATACCATCTACATTCAATCTTGTCTTTTGCTAAAGATTCATCTCCTCAGACAACTGTTTTCGAGGCAGCAGCCTCATACTTAATGATGAGGGCTCTTGATGGAACTTGTTAACTGAATCCAATAGTCAGTGATCGGTGACATCTGAACACGAGGAAAAAAATTTAACTTATACAGAGTGGAATTAACAGTTAGGTTCACTATTGCTATATACTACTAATGTTCCAATATAAGGGCAGTCAGATATTAGTAAAATCAAATATCAATATATTGCAGATTGCTGAAAATGGGCAAAAAGTGCATGTGTGGACCAGTTAAGTTTAGTAAAAGTATAAAGTTCCTACAACTATTCTTTGTGACAGCCTAAATATAATACTACCTGCATAAAGTAAAAAGATGTCATTTTATAAAAGATTCAATCCTAAGACGCCACATATGTAAGGGAAGACTAAGTGGCACTTTCAAGGCTATGCACCTCACCACACTTTGCCAATAAAATAAGGAAGTGGCACATATCATTGGGAGGTTACAGTTGTGTTAGCCAAACTCTCAACACAAAAAAGTGAAAAAAATAGCCCATGCTTTGCATAATGTATTTTTAAATTACCAATAACAGCATACACAAAAACATATAGTATACCATTAAGAATAAAAATACCAAAACCAAAGACAGTTATTTTCTTTGTACTCATTGCTGCTGCTTCAAAAACTAGCATCAAAAGCCAAACGAAATCTATAAGTTTGCCTTGCAGATCACATCTGACCACTTTTCAAATCACAGAACTGCTCAACAAGATCAAAACAACATCAGCCGAAGCAACATCTGCAGAGACAATATGCACTTGTCTATCCCAGATGACAACATTGTACAAATGTATGAACAATCTTCTAAGTACACAAACCACTCAAAACTTGATGAGTCGTGAACAAAACGAGAAATGGGTCAATGAGTTAGTAGACGAATCGGCCAAGCTCTTGGATATATGTAGCAATATAAGAGATACGCTGTCAGAAATTAAAGATAATCGTAGAGATCTTTATTGTTCTCTACGAAGGAGAAAGGGAGACACAAATGTCAAAAATAGCATCACGAAATACAATTGTTTCAGAAAGAAGATGAAAATGGATGTTAAAGAGTTGGTTGCAAGCCTTAAACAAGTTGATAATATGGTCACAGGTTTTTGTTTAGAGAAGTAACTATTTTGGTTTTAGAGTCTTTGTTAATTTCTTTAGTTTTCTGGTTTCGACGCCAAACAGATGCTCAGTTTTGGTTTCAACTACACGGGCATATTATCAACAGGAGTTGTTAATTTTCTCATTCTCCATGCTTTCAATCTCAGCTTCCAATCTTTCCAATCTACATTTTGCAATCTGCACATTTCTCATGCCATTACATAAAACTTAAGCATATCTATGTTAGACATATTATTTGATATGGCCTTCCGGCTTTATTATGTTATAGGCCTTGCCCACTTCTAGAACAATCCTAGACACTATATATTGTAATCTTCAATTAATGAATTGCAGGCAATCTATTATTCTAATATGGCAATCTATTATTCTAATATGTTAGACGTATTATTTGATATGGCCTTTGGGTTTTATTATGTTATAGGCCTAGCCCACTTCTAGAATAATCCTAGACACTATATATTGTAATCTTCAATTAATGAATTACAGGCAATCTATTATTCTAATAATCTAAGGTGCTTTTAGTTAAAAACCGGCCTTCAAGTCATAATGCCCGTGTAGACCTCAAACTTATGCAACATGTCATGAAAAAAAAAACTGAGTAAGACTTAAAATTATTTATGTAGTGCTACTTAACACATAATTGAAGTTTAGAAAAAAAAGGAAGAAGACGCACTTGATAAATAATTATATCCTCTGCTCAATTAATATATCCAGAAAAGCAGAGAAATAGAAGTCAATACTAAATCTCACAAGCATATAAACTAAAAGATCTAATAGCTGTCATAAATAATAAGTGAAGGGAAACATATATGAGACAACCCAAGCATGCACACTTATTGATATCAAATAAATTTGTATGATAATAACATACCATCTAACATTCAGTCTTGTCTTTTGCTAAATATTCATCTCCTCGGACAACTATTTTCGAGGCAGCAGCCCCATCCTTAATGGTAATGGGACTTTGTGAAACTCATTAACTGAACCCAACAGTCGGTGACCCGTGCATCTGTATACGATGACTAAAAGAAGCAAAACGTTTTGACAAAATACCATGAGGGTTAATGAGTTGTGCACCACAGACCTTGCATTTTTTTGTTGTACAATATAGTTTTGGTATTATAGTATAGGGGTGGAGAACATAATAAAAAAGCTGGTTGTTCAGATTGTTAGTGTAGAGCTTTTGAATTTAAAAAAAAATGGCCGTAAAAGATTTTCTTAAAAATACATGACAAAAATAACACAAAATATTGGCACTAACAATAAAATCTTGACATTTATAAATGGGTAGTCAGGGATTAGTAAAAAATCAAATATCAATATGCTGCATACTGCTGAAGATGGGCAAAGAGCACATATACATGTGGAGTTGTTGACCAGTTAGATTTAGTAAAAGTGAAAAGTTCTTATAACAAGAACACCATTCTTTGTGACAGTCTACATATGATACCTGCATAAAGTAAAAAAGTTATCATTTTATAAACGATTCAATCCTGAGACGCCACGTATATGTAAGGAAGACTAAGTGGCACTTTCAAGGCTATGCACCTCACCACTCTTTGCCAATAATATAAGGAAAATGGGACATATCATTGGAGGGGATACAGTTGTGTTGGCCAAACTCCCAACAAAACAATAGAATAAAGCCCATAACATTACATAAATGAAATTTATTTCCAAAGTGACAGATAATTCGATACACAACTATATATACATCACAGAGGATGAGGTTAATTACCATAACACACAAAAATATATATATATATATATATATATATATAGTATTTGCCTTGTACCCATGGCTGCTTCTTCAAAATCTATTAGTTTGCCTTGCAGATCGCATCCTACGACGTTGCATATTGAAGAATTGCTCAGAAAAATGAAAATAACATCAGCAGAAGCAACATCTTCAGATGCAATCTGCAGTGGTTTATCCCAGATGAAAACATTGTACGGATGTATGGATGATCTTCTAGCTTCATCAACCAATCAAATTTTGATGTCTCAAGAACAAAACAAGAAATGGGTCAATGAGTTAGTAGACGAATCTGTCATGTTCTTGGATATTTGTGGCAGCATAAGTGATATGTTGTCAGAATCGAAAGAACATAGTAGAGATATTTACTCTTCTCTAAGGAGGAGAAAGGGAGACTTGAACGTTGAAAACAGTATCACTAAATACAGTTGTTTCAGAAAGAAAATGAAAAAAGACGTTAAAGGGTTGGTTGCAAGTTTAAAGCAAGTTGATAACATGATAACAGGTGCTGGATCAGTGGTAGTTGATTCAGATAACCACCAGTTGGTGGCAGTGATCAGGGCATTAATAGGAGTTAGCGAAATGACAGTGTTGGTTTTCGAGTCTTTGTTGATGTTCTTATCTATGCCTGTTTCAAAGCAAAACACGTGGTCGATTGTGGTGTCTAAGCTGGTACATAAACGGAGGGTGGCATGTGAAGATCATCAAGAACAAGTGGTTGAGAATGAATTTGAAAGAGTTGATGAAGCATTGAGAAAATTATGTGAAGATGGATCATTGAGTGATGTGCAAATTGCACAATGTAAATTAGAGACATTGGGAGCTCAGATTGAGAGAATGGAGAGTGGGTTGGAGTGCATGTTTAGGTGCTTGGTTCAAACCAGAGTTTCTCTTCTCAATATCATCTCCAAATAAAAATCTAGTCATGTTTATTGAATTATATATAGTTGGCAGGTCGTGCGTGCATAGGCATCCAAATTTTAACTGATATGCTCATGCTTTGAAGTTTTAGGTTCATGTAGCTAGATTGACCGGTATATTTAGTTATGCAAGTATAAACATGTAAATGGTATCTTATGCAGAGACATATATGACAGTTGTCTGTTAAAAAATTGTATATTGAATGATATTTGTTGGAGCTTAATCTGATTAATTGATCCCTTGATCCAATAAAAGCTTTCTGAAATTGTATCATCTTCGATCAAGTCTCCATGACTCCATGCATGGTAAAAGTTTTTTGACTGTGATGCTGTGCTGCAAACTATGCAATGTCTAATACGCTTAAGTAAACATAGCAACTAAGGGTCTGTTTGTATACACCGTACCATTTTCAATTTCCATTTATGGTATTTTGACATTTGTGGTTGATAGAATAGCGGCCAAGACAAATAAAACCCTCGGTAGGTTTATATATGAAATATGCAGCAAACTCCAAACGACTATACTCATATATGTGTGGTTTGATTTTCCGGGATTTCCTTATCCNCTGCTGCGGCGGGGACCCTGCTAGTCTTACTATCTTATAATAGAGGAAGGCCTACTTAATATAGAAACTCTTAAAATTCAGCAATCCAAGTTATAAAGCTAAAAGTACAAGTAACTAAAACACATTTTCTAACATTTACAAGTTCTTAAGATCAACGTACAACTAATTAAAATAGAAATACTGACATTAAATACAATAAATAAATCATATGTACATTAAATACAATTAATTAACTGGTCAATAAATATAATTAATGCAGTTATTAAAACATCCCTTACATAAGAAATACAAATTATCAAACATATTGTACAACTAACTTAAACACAATTCCTGCATTAAATGTCAATAATGCAAATAATAAAGCACATTATACAAATGTTCAAGCTCGAACGGGCAACAGGCTAAATGGGCTCGAGCCTGAACGGGCACGGGCCAAACGGGCTCGAGCCCGAATGGGTATGGGCCAAACGGGCTCGAGCCCGAACGGACACGAGCCAACAGGCTCGAGCCCAAACAGGCACGAGCCCGAACGGGCACGAGCTAAACGAAATTCTTGATATCCGTAAATCTATTGTTAAAAAGAACATAATAAACTAAAATACATGATTCACCGGAAAATTTTATTTCAGGGTACCCGCCGCCGCAACGCGCGGGTACCCTGCTAGTCCTAATTAAAATAGTAACATTTTATATAATAAACAAACTGTATGTGCAGACAGAATATACAATGCGTCATTTCCCTTTTGTGTGTTGTATCTAGTGTGCTTTATTGTGTGTTGTGAGATATGACTTATAAATGTAAAGCTATTCCAATAGCCTTTGTACCTTTACGCAAATATTGAAAATGTAAGGTATGCACGTTCATATCTTGTAATAATGAGTAAGCGGGTAAACAGACAAGGTTTTCGGTGTTTAAGTTACTTTGGGATGGCAAGTATTTGACTTAGATGTACGTGGCCTAACCAGGATATCCCTATGACCGTTCTCACTTTCCATGACCATCCCCAAAGATATGTCTCTTGTGAGGTTTGAACGTGAGATACCTTGTGACGACATCAAGGTGAATGACCATTAGGCTATCTTGGTGGTGGTTATAGATGTCTATTAGTGCAAACAAATGAAAATAAAAGTTAATATTAGTACTAAATTATAGATGATGGATACACTCATCTAATATATAAGGTGAACAATGAAATACCTAATACAAAGTAGGTATCAAATTCTATATTTGTTGATTATCCTGGAGTCCTAGACTAGCTCTACCCATCATAAAAAAATAAACAATCTTATCATTTTGCTGTGTAGTGAAACTGAGTATATAATTGAGACTAAATATAGGATATACAAACACTTAAGAAATATTAATTCTTTCATAATAATACAGTGTTATTCACAATTCACTACTGAATCTGGCAATCATATAAACTAAAAGATCTAATAGTTGTCATAAGAAGTGAAGGGAAACATAGGTGAGACAGACCAAGCATGCACACTTATAAAAATAACATAATTTGGTGTGACAATAACATACCATCTATTCATTCAATCTTGTCTTTTGCTAGATGTTCACCTCCTCACTGATTTTTAACCCAAATTTCATTTAATGGCGATGGCCTTCCATGAAATATGCACCAATAGTCGGTGACATCTGTACATGACCCAAAACACATTTATGAGGCATTATATCTTTTTGAACTCGTTAAATTGTTTCAACTTCCAAACACAATAATGTTCAACGTGTAAACTTCCTTGGAGCTTATACGTTATTGATACTCGAAGGATGTGTGATACATATTCAAATTCTTATAAGACTACGTGTAACCATCACCAAACTCAGAATCTTCACATTAACGTCGTATCATCATTTATCACATTATTAGACAGACGTGTGGTGACCACCAAAACTACCAACAAACTCATATTTTAAAATAAATTTAACAAATACTAAGAAAAACTTTCATTCATAATTGAAATATTATATTAAAAATTTAAAACATCAAACATAAAAATAAAAATTAAATTAGGCAAAATTAAGGTGTTCGATCAAATTGACACGAAGATTTTGATGTGTTTGTGACGATTTTATTTGCCTTATAACTTGCAACGTTTGTTCGTTAGTTCGTACGAAGTCATCCTCAAGATGTTGTTCTTTTGGATAAAAGTTGTGAGATATTGCATTTCCTTTGTGTTTTCGAATCATATTATGTAATATGATGCATGTGTACAACATATTCTTTATTTCAGCAAGAGTCATCGATCATGTGGGATTGGCTATATAGTTCATTTATTCTTTAGCACACAAAACGCTCGTTCAATATCTTTCATTGTTGCTTCATGCGCTTGCTTGAAGAAGATTGATGTATAACGTTGACGTCATTGTTTGCCCCAGAAACACCAAAGAAAGCATGTCAAATCAATAAGTGTTGTGAGGCAACAATTTCCGGTAAAATGAATGGGTTCGAACCGTGACCTCGTCTACAATTTTGACTGGGATATGCATTTGGAGAATTACACCACTCTCAATCCGCCAAGGCTTCCTAACACTCCTAGAAACTTGTGCTTTTCTTTGTGAAACCAATAAAGTTTCTACACATCAGTGTAAGTAGGGTTTTCGCAAAATATTCATCTAGGGCTTTAGGAACTGTGCCGTATGTCAATTGACAAATTGCGGAGGTGCACTTCAATGCATGTCTTCCGGTGCAATCAATATTTCTATGAAATTATTCACAATGATTAGTTATATATTCAACTATGCTTGTGCATAGTTCTCGACTCACTCGGAACATTTTCGGAAATGCACATTCATACATCGGGTATTCGGAAAAGTAAGCGACTACTAAACGATAATGAGTACCACAACGATCTCTATTACAACGTTTCTTGTACTTCGCGAACTTTCATCTTGCTGTTTCTTATACCACACCGCCACGCCTTTTGAAAACTCAAACTTCAAATTATTAACTTTTGCTTCTTCCAATGAGTCTGTGAACATAAATGTTTTGGAGTCCATTTGGTTAATGAGAAATGAGAACTTTTATTATTTGAGTTATGTTGATAATGAGAAAATGTGATATGAAGTTGTGAATGAAAATGAAGTCGGATGAGGTATTTATAGATAAATATAATAATTTAGTTTTAAATAATTTTTGTAATATATTTAACTTAATTTAGATATTTTTAGCCGTTTTAGGGTGGGGGTTCTTTTGTTCACTCGGTTAGGTGGTCACCAACACTAAATAGAAGCCAAATACTCACCAATCACCATCACATGTGGTGATGGTGGGTGGGGGTGTAATAGGGGACAAGACATTGTGATGAGTCATTGCCGGTGATGTTGATGATCATTGCGGCTAGTCTAGTCATAAACTCATAGTTCATGACTTCATGTTGATTATGCTTTTAACCAAAGGTAAAAGGGGTGATTATGCTTTTAACCAAAGGTAAAAGTAGGGGTGGCAATCGAGTCGTGTTCGTGTTGACCTATTCGGGTTCGCGTGTTGGCGGGTTAGTATAACCTCTACCCAAACACGACCCATTTATTAATCGTGTCAAGAAACTCAACCCTAACCCGCACCTGCGTAACACGTGTAACCCATTTTTGACCCGTTTAACCTATTTAAGTAAATAGGTCAAGTAGTGAATAATTTGTTGATTTATTTAGTTTAAATGCCAAAATGATACAAGGATTTAAAATATGATAAAAATAACAGACAAGTAACTATACGACAATTTTCTAAGTTATAAGCGTCAATTTATATGATATAAGAGGTATAATCATAATTCAATCGTATTAAGTTCATAACAGAATACATTTAATCAACATCCAACATAAAAAGGCATGTCATATATTTTAGTTTTAGAATATTATATACTTAAACGGGTTCACGGGTTGACCTGTTTAATATTTGCTCAACCCAAACACGACCCATTTATTAAACGGGTTAGACGGGTTGACTTGTTTTTGACCCAAACCTGTTTATCCTCAACCCAAACCTGTTTAACTTCGTGTCGGGTTCGTGTCGTTTATCGTGTCGTGTCGACAATTGCCACCCCTAGGTAAAAGGGGTAACTCTCAAATTATCCGGTTTCACATATATGCCATCATAAATTAGACCGAATTTTGAGAAACTTTAAATTAATGGCATTATCACTTTTACATGGTTCAGACTAGGGATGAGCATGGTTCTAGAACCGGAATCGGTGGATCCGAGAACCGATTTTTCTGAAAAGTGAGAACCGAGAACCGAGAACCGAACCGAATATAGTTTTTGGTTCCGGTTCCAGTTCCGGTTCTTTTGGATATATCNTAACTCTCAAATTATCCGGTTTCACATATATGCCATCATAAATTAGACCGAATTTTGAGAAACTTTAAATTAATGGCATTATCACTTTTACATGGTTCAGACTAGGGATGAGCATGGTTCTAGAACCTGTTGGAACCGGAATCGGTGGATCCGAGAACCGATTTTTCTGAAAAGTGAGAACCGAGAACCGAGAACCGAACCGAATATAGTTTTTAGTTCCGGTTCCAGTTCCGGTTCTTTTGGATATATCCGTATAGGAACCGCTTTTCTATTAAGCTAATAAAAAAACACAAACAGTTAAACTTTTAAAGAACTTGCAACCATTTACATTTAAACAAATAACAATTAACAACTAAACCATAAACTCAAATAATCAATCATTCTATAGTTTTTTTTTTTTTTTTTTTTTTTTTTTTTTTTTAACGGCGGGTTAGTTGTTAGATGTTAGTTGTTGGCTCGAGTTAGTGTCGCATCTTTGGGCAGAGATACCAACCGCGAGCCTCTCCTTTAGGGGATAACCCCATTCCTATTCCCGATTCGCCTGATATCATTAGAGCTTGTGGTTCCCAAGTGAGGACTTCCCGGTCGGCAGAGGCGGAGCCAATAGGGTGGTAGGCAGGTGCTCAGCTACCCCAACCGGCCCAACTTCTCCGGCTTATGGTTTGAATTTCAGGCCATATTTCATAATTTTCATCTAGTTTGGCACCTGCTATAAGTCTGAAATATGTTAGCAACGTAACAGTGATCAAATCTACCTTAATCCCTTATGCCTTATCGCGATTACGCTTAGCGGATGATGACCTTTGTTGCAGCACCGGTGTTAGTTATGGTTTGCGTATGTTTTTCTTCTTTCATGGACTGGAGAAAATACATGTTGGTAAACAAAAAAAAGCAAGAAATATTTACCTTCATGTATTATTTATAAGTAGATCATCTAGATGTTTGAAGAAAAATCTACGGAGTGATGAAGAATACATTTGATATCAAGTGGAAGAAAGTATGTTTGTGTATATAGAGATAGGGAATGGATCTAGTAAGAAGAAAAAATAAAATGAGAAGAGTGAGAAAAGTTTCCAACCACACAATTCAAATAAGAGGGAGAAATTTAAGGGGAGATGCATCTATTTTTGTAGGTGCATCTTAAATGTGTGGTTGTGGTTTCTTCTCATCCTTCTCATTTTAGTTTTTCTTCTCATTTGATCCTAACTCTATAGAGATAAAGGATAGATTTTTGTCAATTATGGAAAAGTGATATAGTAAAAAATTATTTATTATTCATTATTTATCGTTGATTTAGTTTTTTTAAGTTGTGAATGTGATACTTGTTTTTTTTTTCTAATTAATTTGGCTAGAAATTTTAGCAATGCTGATAACAAGTTATTTTAGCATCTTTTATGGCTAATAATTTTTTTTAACGATAACTTTTTTAACATCATATACGACCTGTCTCACAATATATTTTATACATACCTTTAGCGAGGCTTGAACACACAACTTTTAGATTGGTGGGCAACTCACATATCGCTAAACTAAATGCTTTTGGTTTATGAAAAATTAGTTGATTTGAGTATTTGACAATTGCTTCAAGTTTTATAAATTTTTATAAAGATAAAGACATACTTCTAATTATGAAAGTCCATCATTTGAGTTCAAACAGGTTTACCGATTCGATCACTGGTTCGCAAAGAAAAACATTAAACGTTATTACCATCTCGAAATATCCGAGCCCCCCCTAATAAAAATTCCTGGCTCCGCCCCTGCCGGTCGGTCACCCAAACCGGTACTATTTTCACTAGACCACAAGCCCCATGATAATCAATCATTCTATAGTTACTTTCACTTGTTCATATTTTTAACAAAACAATAATGCATAACAATCCGGAAAACAAAATAAAATAACTTAAAACTTTGTCCATCAAAATAACTAAGACCGTTTAGAGTTCCATAGTTTGTTTCTCTTTGTCTCTTCTGGTTAGTTTCTCTAATTGTTCTTCCATATCCTTGACAATCTCATCATCTTTAATACGATCTTCAACATCATCCAAATTAATTTGCGTTCTCGACTTTTTCACCCTATCTTGGGTGCAAATCAAAGCTTCAACAATCAGTGTTGACAAGCGAGTTCTATAAGGTTCTAGTAAATTAAAGATTTTGATGAATGATCTTGGAATATTATTATGTTTAGATAAATTATTGATTTGTGGATGTTTTAGTAAATTAAAGATTAGGGTTTAGAGTGTTTGGCTTGATGACCAGTAGGTTTTTTTTTTTCTCTTTTTTTTAGTGATACGTAGGATTTGATTAATATTTTGCTAAGAAGTAAAAAAAATTACATATTTTTTAAATTATTGGATATTTGGTTCTAGAATCGAGAACCGGTGGAACCGATCCGAACCGACCCAAGAATCGAAAAATCTCAAAATCAAGAACCGAAACTGGAACCATTGATTCTGGTTCCGGTTCAGTTCTTCATGGTTCCGGTCCGGTTCTCGATCCGGTTCCGATTCTTTGGTTCTTTTGCTCATCCCTGGTTCAGACATACACGGGAATGTAGGATATGATATATCTTACTAAAAATTACAAGGTCTAATTATATACCAGATTTGTGATTGTGAGAGATCTTGGCCTAGTAAATTAATATTAAACTAACCAATTGGTTGACTGTTGCTATCTAGCTACTAACTAATGTACCAAGAAAATAAAAGGGTATGGAGGTGGCGAATTTTGGACCATTTCCAATATTATTGGCACCCCAAACAGCACAAAAGTATCAATAGGCACAAGACCACCACGTGGGTCAAAAACCCCATACGTGGACCAATTAGACATTTATTGCAACACGTTAGCATTGGGCATGATATATGCAAAGATCTTCTTTTCCTTCCAAAAGATATAATCTTCGCACGCCACGTAAAAATAAAGCCAAAAAACATAGATGGCGCCTTCTAAGACTATACACCTAACCAGACTTTGCCCACACCTTTCTTTTAATAACACCAATATCCATCTACTTATACTAGATGAGCCATAAATTATGGGGAGAATAACTTAGAAAAATATTGGCATATATCATTGGGGAAGGTGTTGCATTGGCTAAACACCCGACACAAAAAAGGAAAGCCCATGATATTATCACATGTTTTAAACACTTGTACCAATACTATTGTTTCAACTCTCAACACCATCTACCCATCATCTTACGTGGGAAGCTATTATTAGAAAAAAATAAATTCCAACAGACTGAATGCAAATATATATAGCATAGCCTATAGAAGTTCAACTTACCAAATACCAAAGGACTTTAGTAATTGCCTAGCTTGTATATCCTCCAAGAAAAATGGCTCTTTCATCCAAATTTAGCACTAGAGGCCAAGTTAAATCCATTAGCTTGCCTTGCAGATCACACCCGACCACTAATCGAATCGAGCAAGAGCTCAACGAGTCCAGAGCGGCTGCAACGGTCGCAGCATCAAAGCCATGTGCCGAGACCATTTGCAGCGGTTTGTCTCAGCTGACTGAGCTCTATAAATGCATGGATGATCTTTTAAGTTCTTCTAGTATTAAAGTGTTGATATCTCGCCAACAAAACAAGAATTGGGTCGAAGAGTTAATCGAAGAATCTGTAGTATTCTTGGATGTTTGTGGCAGCATAAGAGATTTGGTGATAGAGATGAAAGAGCATACTAGAGATATTTCTTGTGCTCTAAGAAGAAGAAAAGGGGACGTAAGTGTCGAAAACAGTGTAATGAAATACAATTGCTTAAGAAAAAAGATGAGAAAAGATGTTAAAATGTTGGTTGGAAGTTTGAAACAAGTTGATAACATGATTACAAATGGTGGATCAGTGTTGGTTGATTCAGATAACCAACTTGTAGCAGTGATCAAGGCGATTATAGGAGTTAGCGAAGTGACGGTCTCAGTTTTCGAATCTTTGTTGTTGCTCTTCTCAATGCCGATTTCAAAGCAAAACAAATGGTCTATTGTGGTATCAAAGTTGATACATAAAGGAATGGTGGCATGTGATGATCAGCAAGGGATTTTAAATGAATTCGAAATCATAGATGATGCATTGCAAACTCTATGTAAATATGAATCTTCTAATCAAGGGGACAAGATGCATATTGCAAAATGCAGATTGGAGAGGCTGGAAACTCAACTCGAGTGCATGGAAACCAGATTGGAATGCATGTTTAGACGCTTGGTTGGAACCAGAGCTTCTTTACTAAACATAATCTCGCAGTAAATAATCACGAAAGTCGCGTTACAAATTCCTCGATACGCATACAATTTTTTAGTACATAGTTTTATACTTTTATGGAATTCATGTCTTCGATCATTTCAATAGGTTTGTAAATTGACCAAAAAAGATCGGTTATACAAATTTAATGTAATTAAATTCATATCAGAACTATAATACTTTTATACATTTTAGTATTTTACTCGTTCGATCATATATATAACTCATGAAAATGCTCTTTATAGAGTGTACCAGACGGACTTATTTCCTAATAAACTGATTATACATTTTTTAAAATGAATTCCTATGCAGTTCGATCACTAGCATAAAATTAAACTAATTGGTAGGGAGATGATCCAGGTATAGCAAATTTTGGACCATTTCATAAACTACCCAAAATCCAACAAGTAAAGATTCATAATTATAGTAGCAATGTGGATGTATAATATAATATAGCAGGGTACCCGCGCGTTGCAGCGGCAGATACCTTATAAGGCAGGTACTCTGTAATTAAATTTTAATTAGGCGCCAATAAAATGACAATAACGAACTGAGGGAGGAAAAAATGATCCCAGTACGACCCAGTTCACCCATTTTTACCCGTTTTGACTGATCCTATTCGTTACGCTTTTGAATGGCTTTTATTGGCTAGCCGAACGACGGCAACTTCGGATTCCAGTTGAACCCGTTGGTCCGGTTCGGTTTTCAAAATCATATGTACCATCAACTTGTTAGCATATAAATTGTATAAAGCTTTGTGTGTTTTATTGTTTATACAATGTACGTTTATAGTAACATGTATTTTTTTATTACATAGGTGTTTTAAAAATAATGTTAATTAGTGTGTTTAATGTTGTATTCTTAATTTTAAGATTTTGATATGTGTGTTTAATTGATTTGTACCAAGTGCTTTATATGTTTTATGTCTTAATTTTAAGACTTTTGATATTTAATGTGTTAAATATTAGGAAATTAAGTTTTAGAGATATTTAATGTTTGTGTTTAATTTACTTGTACATTTTGCTTTATTAGTTGTATTGCTTAATTTTAAGACATTTAATGTTAGAAAAGTCTTTTATTTTTTATAAGATAGTTAGACATCAACAAAAAACAAGCAGCTAAACGTCCCATAAACCCAATATTACGTTATATCACAAATTTATTGTGGTTAGAAGCAACATTATGTGCATGCATATAGCAGTAATTGTCTTGATTATAATGTATACTTCCTTTAATTTTGGTGAGGTTCGTCCTCTGGGACAGTGATTGTTTAAAAAGGAAATTTAAAAAATAATAATAATAAATAAAATAAAATAAAATAAAACCCAAATTTTGTTTGATAATACATGCCATCGTTATAATCTTGTTTTTTGCTAAAGATTCATCTCCTCAGGCACCAGTTTTCCATAAATTCGGTTCTAATAGTCGGTGACGTTTGTATAAATTTATTAGTACAAACTCGAACTTCCAACTAGTAACTTTTTGTACAAACTACATAATTTTTATTTTATTTTATTTATTTATTTTTGATTGACAACTATTTATTTCAGACAAATATTTATCACAATTTATCTCACATGTGTTATGTAAGACATGAGCTTACAACCATTTGGTTAGAGAGCTTCTCACACAACAACGGCTATATTTAGCTTAACAACGGCTATATTTGGCAAAAGCTGTTGCTATTGCTTTTGCTGGTGCTGGTGCTGGTACTGGTGATGTTACTGATGCTGGTGCTGGTGCTATTGCAGAAAAAAAAATTAAAATTGTAGCTTTTTTTAGTTGTGTTTGACAAACTATCTGTAATTGTAAATTAAAAGTGCAAAATGACATAATTGCACATATAAATAAATAACCTAACATGAATAGAAATAATAGCTAAAATTATTGATATAAATAATAAATATGTAGCATTGCATGAAAAGCTAAGAGCCATGTAAAAATACCAACAACATTAAATGATGTTAGATTATCATCCACGATGTGCATTCTATATTAAAGTAGCAATATCGTTACGTATATCTCATTAGATGCTCCTTCAGAATTGTCTTCTTTCTTCGTGTTATGAATATGAACATCATGAAGTTTGTCTCATGGTATATAATCCGGATGTTCCTCCATCACCGTAAAGATCAAGTCTTCTTGTGTACTGTCACGGATGTAGTTTTGTAAAGCAAATGCAACGATAATAACATCAATCTGAGTTTGCACGCTAAATTTAGGCATTCCACCAAGCATTTTCCATCGTTTCTTTACGACTCCAAATGATCTTTCAATGTAACTCCATAAAGATGAATACTTGCGGTTGAAAGCTTCTTGCTTGTTGTTTGGTGGCTCATAATCAAACTGAGATTGATGGTGTCTTATCTTGGAATATGGAACAAGATATCTGTTTCTATCGGGATATAGTTTATCCACCAAATAATATTTACATGGTAAAATAGTTAAGAAACAAAATAAGTGAATTGTAATTCTACACGCACTACTACATTCGACGCCACTCCCGTCGACATTTTCGGGGCCATCCCGTCGTCATGTCGACGGGCGTATATTATCCCGTCGACATGACGACGGCTCCCTCTTGTCGGCTGTGCCTCGTCGGGAACGACTATCCCGTCGACAAACCCCGTCGACTTACGTGGGACCCACACTTTTTTCGGTCAACAAATTTTAACGGGGGAGTTATTATCCCGTCGACAATGTCGACGGGACAATAACGTTAATTAACAAAATAATTAATCTTAGATTAATTATTTTGTAATTATGCCGTCGACATGTCGACGGCTAGTTTATTTTAATTTATTATTATATTGGTATTATGCCGTCGACATTTTTGACGGTATAATACCAATATAAATTATTAAATTAATGCAACTGGTACCGTCGACATTGTCGCCGGGATAATATTTAATACACTAAACGTTATTTTACATTCCCGTCGACAATGTCGACGGTACCATATTTAATTTGAAATATGGCTCCTATGTATACCATCTATACATCCAATGTAATCCTAAATACAAATAAAATAGTTTAAGTCTTAATAAAGGTGTGATATGTTAAAATAATATTGAAAAAACATACAATTTTGTATCTTAAAATATGGCATGTATCTTTGATCATTCATAATATGAGATGGTATGAACTGAAATGATGGATCTTTTGGCCTTATTATGTCATGTGCTAGCCCTTGAAAACCATTGTCTCTACCAGTTATTGCCTCTAGAAGTTCATGAAATGCTCTATTAATTGTCTCACCTGAGCGTTGAAAGCGCTCCCCAACATCCCTATTTGAAACACCTACTGCAAGGATATAGATAAATACCCCCAATTTTTCAACAGCTGACATTTTATCACTCGACTTGAGTCCACATAGATTAATGAATACGGTTGGATGCATTATAAATGCATTAACACATCGAATAAGATTACCAAATCAAAACTGTTAGTTTATGGACATTATTTTAATAGTCGTATGTAAGGATCGAACTCGAGATCACGAGATTGCACACTTTATGTATGAGAATTAAAGTTTAATAATTTAATATAAAAATTTATATTTAATTATTAATTACACAAAACAAATAATGAACGTTAGTAATTAATGAAAATTGACTAACGTACAAAGGTAAGGACCATGGATAAAAAATAGAGAACAAGAAAGATCTAAAACCCTTGTGGGCTCTTAGATCCGATCGGCCAAGGGTTCCTAACCCAACTCAAGCCCTAACTTGTTCCCTAAGTTTTGCATCCTATAAAAGCAAAGTTAAGGATTTATTTTTTGGGAGATCTTGTACACGCATACTAGTTATAATACCCGCGCACGCGCGGGTTTTTTTAAAAAAATTTTGAATGATATATTTTTATTTATTAAAAAACAAATAATTTAATTTTTATTTTGTTTGATTTATGATTTTTAATTGTAGTTTTTTATGATTAAAGATAATCATTTAAATCTTATCTATATTTTTTGTATTTATCTTCTACTTTTATATATCAACAAAACTAATTTTAAAAACTTATAAATTAAATAATTAATTAACATATTACCTAATAATGAAATATTCTTTTTTTCAAAAATTACCAATTACCCACTATTTTTTTTGTTTTATTATATATAGTATAATCCAAAAATCATAAACAACATTATGTGCTTTTCTTTCTTGCACTTCTCCTACATGTTATCACATGTATAAAGTAAAACAATATACATGCATGTTTATATCATTCATTTTATATGATATATATATATATATATATATATATAATATACTATATATATGGTATTTCCTAACCAATTCCCTAATGTGCATTTTTGATAATGAAATTCCATTGACCCCACAAAAAGTACAAAAAAGTACGTCCTGACCCATAAAAAATGTAAAAACATGTAGGGCCCTGAGTACTTTTTTGTACTTTTTGTGGGGTCTCAGCCTTTTTATCCAATGCCCTTAGGGCATTGGTTAGACAATCCCACATATATATATATATATATATATATATATATATATATATATATATATATATATATATATATATATATATATATATATATATATATATATACATATGATGTACAAGCTTAAAATAGATAAAATAGATACACACGTGGACCGTTGGATCAGACTTGATAGATGAGATCAAAATAAATAATATTAATTAAGATATAAGATCATTTGAGGACCAAATATTTTTTACATACCAAGGGACTAATCTCCACCATTCATCTTCCCTCCATCTTTATTTGATCTAATGGATGAGATTAATCCCAACAATTTAAAAAACCCACTTTCATCCTCTTTTTTCAAACATGAATATCTTTCAAACCGTTAATCGTTAAGCGAAAAAAAATATACCGTTACGACGAGCATTTAATTATCTTTCTATAGATATGCATTGTGATATACTTTCGACAAAAAAAAATTTTCGTTTTTTTCACGTTTTTTTTCGTGGCCGAAAAAATCACATATGATATATCATATATGATAGTACATATCATATATGATATGCAATATCATATATGATATATCATATATGATATGTAATATCATATATGATATATAATATCATATATGATATATCACATATGATATTTTTCGGCCACGAAAAAAAACGTGAAAAAAACGAAATTTTTTTTTTTGTCGAAAGTATATCACAATGCATATCTATAGAAAGATAATTAAATGCTCATCGCGATGGTATAATTATTTTCGCTTAACGATTAACGGTTTAAGAGATAATTAAATTATAAAAAATGGGTGAAATATTAAATGCTTTTAATCTCAACCATTGATTTCTTTTTAGATGGATGGTGGAGATGAGTCCCTTGGTATGTGAGGAATGTTTAGTTTTTTAAATAACTCAGCTCTATTAATTAATTAGAATTAATTAGATATTTACTATAAGGGTATTATAGTAATCTTTGTTTTTCCAATTATCTTTTTTTTTTCTCTTCCATTTTAATCCCATGTTAAATGCCAACAATCCCTACTAATTAGTTAATCATACGTTATACATTTCAAAATAAATTTTTTAGTTACCTTTGTTAATCATTTGTAAATTTTGTAAGGGAGATATCATTGTTATGATTACAATTCAGTGCCACGTTAAAATAATGTAAGATGCATGTCAAGAGAAATTTATATCAACGTTGAAGAATGTACTCCGTACTTGTTTGTGACAATGATTTAAGTTTAATTATTTCGGATATAAATTAATGAAGGCACAAATTCTTTCGCAAAGATGTTAGCACTTTATTTACATGCCTGACATGTGAACATTCGAATATTGTACTAACTTTTTACAGGGAACAAACTTTGGTGTGTTTTTGTACGTAAATATTATGTCTGTTTTTACAAACTTCTCCTAGCATTTACACAACTCTTATTTTTCTCTTAACCGTAAAGCGTTATTCATTATTAAACGCAACAAGAAGAAGCATTTCTCTCATCCAAAAGAAAAAACACAGCCTAAATGTACAAGACGATGATGATCTATCATTATTATAACAACTCTAGTATGCCTCTATTCTCCCATTTTTCAGATCGTTAGATGTGATGTTTACAAGATCCATGTACGAGACACATCGACAAACAATCTTGCATCCTCTCGATATCTGCTTATTTATAGTCATATGCTTTCATATCATTTTATTTGTATTATATATAATAAGATTTTTATAGCCATGTTATTTCATAATGCCGAAATCGTTTTATTTGTCTTTCAGTTTTCCGAGGTTGAATTTTAGCCGCAAACTACTAGAATTATTTTGCAAGTTGGAACCGTAGACAAAGACCCGCAACCTTGAGTTTAATGGTTTTTCTTATTTACCTTTTTATTGTTTCGATCGTGAAAATGACGATCGGATATTAGACACGGCGACCATGTGCAAACAACTGCAAGCCGGCTCGAATATAGTCATGAGCGCGTGTACGTATCATCATCTATTTGTTTTTTATTAGTTTTCGATCTGTGTAAAAAAATTAACCGTTGCCGTTAGTCTTATATTTTCCCGGAAAGTCCTAGCCTCGTAACGGTCCCATTGATCTTCGTTTATGATTTTTTGAATTTTTAGTATTGTTGGATTCATGATAGAAGTAGACCTCAACATGGTTCGTCGAAAACCTCAAGACTATAGACGCATAAGGGCTCGATACATTTTAATCTTGGTCATGTTTCTACCCATAATGATTTGTCCCCGTGAGGATGGGTACATCGGTTGGATTTTCAAATACTAGTGTACCAATTGGTTTTTAAATTGTGTATTTTTTTGGATTATTTTAATAATGTATCAGTTGGGTCTTTTTTATTTTTATTGGTGTATCAATCAATAGTGTGTCACTACAAATTTAGTGTGTCATAAATAAAGTAGAATATGTATTGTGTCACTATAAAAATTGGTGAGTCACTATAAATTTAGTATGTCATAAATAAAGTATAATATATAGTGTGTCATTATAAAAATTGGTTTGTCACTATGAATTTAGTGTGTCATAAATAAAGTATAATATGTAGTGTTTCACTATAAGAATCGGTGTGTGTCAGTTGTGTATGAAAGTATAATATGTACAATATGTAGTGTGTCATTATAAAAATTGGTGTGACACTATAAAAGTATAAATTTAGTTTGTCATAAATAAAGTATAATATGTAGTGTTTCAATATAACAATCGGTGTGTGTCAGTTGTGTATGAAAGTATAATATGTAGTGTGTCACTACAAAAAATGGTGTTTAACTATAAATTTTGTGTGTCACTATAAAAATTGGTGTGTCATTATAAATTTAGTTTGTAATAAATAAAGTATAATATGTAGTGTGTTACTATAAAAATTGATGTGTCACAATAAATTTAGTATGTCATAAATAAAAAGTATAATATGTAGTGTGTCGCTACAAAAATTGGTGTGTGTCAGTCGTGTATGAAAGTATATATTTATATGTATCATGATAAAAATCAATAGCGAAAGATATAAAAATAAGGACATATGTGTTTAAATTAAAATAATTAAAAGTATTAAATATGTTACATGAACAACACACACGAAAATATCTTTAACATATCATTCTATTAAAAAAAAAAAAAAAAGAGAAAAAAAAACTAATGTTTCTTATATTGACACACATATAGAACCAAATAGAATTTTTTTTTATGCCTGATGACCAACATCCAAATAAACGGATGCTACATATGTTTTAAACCTTGATTGTGGTTAATCAACGTGCCATTCATTTTACAAGTTTATTAATAATAGCCAATTAAATTTACTAGTATATATAAATATATTAATTATATCTATGATCAACTATGTGTTGATCTAATGGTCAATAATAGTATATTCATAACTGTAGTTTGAAGGTGTATACTACAATAACACATCCTTTTATATATATAATAATATATATATATTATANATATATATATATATATATATATATATATATATATATATATATATATATATATATATATATATAATGTGTTTTCTTTTCATTTGGTTACTGTGACCGACAAAAACAATAACACAAAAAGAGTTTTGGTGGTTTACTTTATTTGGTCGATTAATTTTGTTTTCTTAAAACAAAAATTGTTTTGTGTATTTTTTTTAACTAGCATTAACTTTAATTCGTTAATAGTACGTGTGTACAAGAACGTGGTGTAAACACACTATTGTTTACATCTTGATTTGAAGAATTGCATTAATTGATTCTTGTTCGGGCTAAAATTAAACGGTACGTTTACTATTTATTATTGGTTAATTAATTATGCATTATATTATCTTGTTATTACGCTTCCGCATGTGTACTTGATCTTTATTGTTTATATGTATGTTTGACATGTTATATAATTCCAACAGTGGCATCACGAGCCGTTATAATGTGTAATTAATTACCAAAACACATAAAAAAATAAATCTTGATTGTTTTTGTATATGTTTTTCTTGTTAGGGTTAATAAAAATCGATCCCTAATTATTTTTTAGGTTGTATACTTACAAAATTTTAGGGTTTTGGATTTTGATTAATAATTTGATTAGAAACCCTAGGTAAACATGTTTATGTGTTTATGTGAACGATCTTGTGTGATTATATGCGATAATTGTTATGTGAAATCCATGAAAACATGCATGTTTAGCATGGATTTAATGTCATATATGAATTTAATTGTTAAGATTAAACATGTAAATTAATTGATAGATGTCGAATTGGGGAAGACTCCAGTTAATTAAGTAATCAATTATGTGTTATGTGGTATATATTAAATTTTGGTTTACGCAGTTGACTTGTTCAATGCATGTGGTTTACTTCTTTGAAGTAAGAACCCTAATTTAGTATATGCATTAAAACCTAGAATTGATTTTTAATAGGATTATCGAATTAAGTTTGCATGTGGCTACATGTTTATACATATTTAATGGTTATGTTCTGTATGTGTTATTTAGTTGTTTATTTTTTTTATTTTGAATTACTTGTTTCTGTTTATTTTGTAACACATGTTTATAAACGAAAAACATATGGACTAAATAAATGGCGAAATTTATTTTGGTTTTGAAGAGTCAAAATCTCAAGGTCTAATTGAGTGATGTTTTTGTACAAATAGTGTGTGAAAGGCGGACCGAAGTTGACAAACTATAAAATGAGTACTAGTTTGGTTTCGCATTAAATTGTGGCCTTAGAGAGACAACATTCTATCTCTATGCTCGCCTGTGCGTCAATTAGACTTACCTATATCACTATTTTACGTACACTATCATCTTAAGGGTGAATTGACTACAATTCCACTATGATTATCCGAAACAATAAGCTTTAGGGCTTATGCAAAAGTACGATATAGTGGACGATAATTGTTGGTAATTCTTTGATTGGTGAACCCAATACCTCAATCAAAACTTTGTTAATTTGATCTTAGTGAATTGGTAAATAAAATTGTTCTGTAAAAACCAATGTTATGAAGTTTTATGCATGCTTCTTCATACATTATTTTGATTAAACACATCAAAATTACTACCCTTAAAATTAAGTCGAATGCCATCTAATTAAAGAACACTTGAAGTTGTGATTTACGTCATGTGAGAACTTGGCTAGATTGCAATGGAGAGGTGAAATTTATACTTTCATTACTAGCAGATCAACTGAATGTAATGGAATTATGGGTTTACAGTTTTAAATTAGACGACTTAAATTGAGTAGGAAGTGAGAACTTGGACTCAAGACATTAGATGGGGATGAAACATGCTTACATTGCAAAAGTTATTTGTAAATGTAAATCCCATAATGATCTAGGAATTGCAATATGATATTGGCCATTATTGTTCAACAATTACCTTGTTGAATACTTTCATTACTAGCAGATCAACTGATGTAATAAAACTATGTCAATTAGGATCCTAGCTTTAAGAAAATACTATGGTTTATATGAATATTTACCAATGGGTATTTTATTTTCTTAAAGGTTTTATTATCGAAAATACTAAAATTGAATTTTGCTAATTCTTTTAATATATTAATGCAACGTTAAAACCGTAAACGCTCTTTGGGCTTTGGTAAATTGATCTCGTTCTGTTTTTTCAAACAAATGTTTGATTAAGAATAATTTACTTAAAAGACAAAGGAAGTCTGCTTTCTATGAAAGAAAAGTGAGACACAATCCTATTCCTTTTCACAAATGAGAAAGGATAATAGGAATATTAGATATGTCTAAATTTTAATATATAACTCATGGCAAACTTTAATAGTTAAGAATTGCTTATTTTCTATAAAGATTTTGTGGAAAACTAGAAGGGGGGGTTGAATAGTTTTACCTCTTTTTCATTTTATAAAATATTTGTTTCAAAATCTTCAATTAGAGTTTATTATGAAAACAATATATAATCAATATGATTAATTATATATGTGTACTTTTGAGTTTGTTTTCAAAACTTAGTTTTATGAATAAAGCTTTGGTTGATCTTTATGTGAATATGTTTTCCTTTTGAAATCTTAAAACGTTTTGTATCAAATCATCTATTAAGTTAAACTCAATATGAGGAGTGTGAATAATAATGTAGTCGATCATATCATATAATTATGCACATCATCACAATATTAACTTGCAACTATAACACAATCAATCATCATGACAATATAAGCAACACCCAACACATATATGCAAGCATAGATATAAAGCGATAAATGCAAGAGTAAATGTAAAGAGATAAGAGAAAGAAGATGCAAACCGGACACGATGATTTATAGTGGTTCGGCTACAAGGTCTCCTTCCTTGCCCTACTCCACTCCCCGAGTCACCTACTCGAGAGTTTTCTTCACTACTCAACAAGCTCCCTTTTGGCGGAGAAAACCTTACACAACGTTGCTTACATTATTTAACGACACTAAGCTAAATGTCGGGTTCTAATAGTAGCTAGAACCAATCTCACGACACGACTTCAATCACTACACAACTTCTTCACAACTTCACGACTTCTTCACGACTTCACGCCTTCATGACTTCTTCACGACTTCACGACTTCTTCACGACTTCACAACTTCACAACATCTTCACTACTTCACAACTTCATGACTTCTTCACTACTTCACACCTTCATGACTTCTTCACTACTTCACAACTTCATGACTTCATGACTCACTACTAAGTAAGATCATCTTGATCTACTTATTACATATACTTACACAACTTGTTTCTACAACTTCACATCAATACTAACTAGACTCTAATACTTCTTTGACTTGATGATAAGAAGTATTCTTCTCTTGCACTTTGAATGGTAGAGGATTGGATCACTTGAAACAAAGATTAATAATCTTATGATCAAAGGGTTTTAGAAGATGTTTAGAGAGATTTAGATCTGAAAATTTTCATGCAAAAGGTGAGAAAAATACCAGGTTTGAGGTGGTATTTATAGGAGAAAATTTCTGACAGAATCTGACAGGGGAGCGTGGCCGGCCCCCTTAATTCATGGCCGGCCCCCTTAAAATTAAGGGGGCCGCCCAGCTGTAACGGCCAGATTTTCTGTCTTTCAGTGGGGAAAGTTTATTTGGTGAAAAACTAACTGATTTTGGTTAAAAATTTGAATTCATATATTTAGTATGATTTAAACATTTTCTTTTATTACCAAAATTGTTTTTCAAAAATATATAAAATGTTTATAACATTTTATAACATTTTCTTTTAATTAAAACATTTCCCTTTAATTACCAAAAGTGTTTTTCTAAAATATATAAAATGTTTATAACATTTTATAAAATTTGTAATGTCTAAATAAAAATCCCTTTGATCATAAAATGCATTAGACATTTGTTTATACATACCTTAAGTGATTGTTGAAGCATACTCGAAATGTTGAGATGTCGAGAGACGTTGACCTATGAATGCATAGATGATTTGTGATCACAAGTAACTTAAACACTTTATGTTATGTGTTGTAACTTACATCTTTGTCATCATCAAAACATGAAGAGGATGTTTAGATTAAATATCGTAATATTTATGCCAACAGATTTCAGTACTCTATTTTGGTGATTGAATTCTTTTATAACAAATATGACATTTGGTTAACTAGAACTTTATGAGTTATTAAAGTTAGAAGCTACACTAATTGCCGCAAAATGGTAAAAGACAAACTAGTATATTTATCTAGTTGGTTTTGTTTTGACCATTTATAGGTTCTACATACATTGTGGATGGTAGACCTATTAATGAAGAAATTGCAGGCCCGATTTTTCATGTTAATAGCATTGATGGTTATTCCATCATTTATGTAGTAGAATACTGTAACACCCCCAACTCAAATACGGCAACTATCATGCTGGGGGTATTACGCAAATAGAAACCAAACACATTTATAGCTAACGACCACAACACGGGATCAAATTAGCAGCGGAAAAAGTAAATAGAGTTTGCAGCGGAAAATAAACAAAGTTTAGCAGCGGAAGTAACAAAAGACACAAAAATGTTTTACGAATGACATGCAAATAAAGATAGAAAGATAGTAAAGCTGCCTTGACACGAAATGCCTCTTCAGCCTTAGCCACTCCACCAAGCCCAAAAGATCATACTCCAAAGCTAATTATTAATATCAGTAGTACCTGAAACACATGCTTAAAAGTCAACACAAAGGTTGAGTGTAATCCATAGGTTTAAATAATAAGGTTGAGCACAAGGTTTTAATCATAAGATATGAGCAACATATGCAAATATCGGGTAATCAAGGTAACAACCAATGTATAGAGGCATCCCTGTGCATATAACATTGTTGATGATGCTAAGCTCATGACACGCAAAACGTTAACCAACAATCATAGTATCAATATAACCGCGGAATTTCATAATATAATAGTGCCCCCAAGGCCGAGTACTTGCCAATTACCCGGCAAAATCGAATATAGTACACCACAATTTGCCTATCCAGCAAAAGGAGTGGGAGGGTCAATTCCTATAGGCCTATATCCCTATATTCGCGCTCACTCGCAAGTGATTAATGGTTCATGATCTGAGGGTCTTGCCATGGCAAGGCAAAGCTACTTAGCACATCGTCAGGAAAGTATACCAATCAGGAAAAGCATACCAAATTGTGCTCAGAAAACATTTAAAGCATGTATCTCACCCCATGGGTTTATAAACATTTAAAAGATAAAAAGCGGGGCTATGAATCACACCTTAACAATAGCAGAAAACGAGATATATCAACCAATCAAATAATGCGTCACAACAAATAATTCTCAACACAACATAAGCAATATAATATCATAACTCAGCAATGGTACTCGAATATCTCAATAAACAATGCTTGAATAAAAGTTTTATTAACCAATGGCGTTTGGAAGGAAATAGTTTTCAAAAAGTCTCGTGTGGAAGAAAGATAGAAAGAATAAGTCGGCGAAACGACCAAATACGCAAGAAAGACGAAAGAATATCTCGAAGAAAGTCGTCAAAAAGAAATGGAAAGAAAAGAAATAAAATGAAGACACACTCAGATAAATAATAACATGCTAATACAAGTCTCGGTTTTTACCCGTTTTCCCAAAATAACGTTGAAATAAAAGGGTTTTGAAATAAATAGTATTTGGTAAAATAGTTTGAAGTTTATAAAGAGTTTTACGAAATTTCGGCATGACCTGCCTGTTTATAGAACGTTTCCCGAGTCAACAACTCTTTTTGTTTAAACAACGCTAACATTTTATAAATAATAATATGATTGGATATATCATTCACGTAGTCCATTAGTTGTTTAGGTTTATCGACCATTTTGTATTGTCCGGGTTCAAGGTACGTTAAGATCTTTACGGGCCTAACGTATCCTACCGTCTCGTGTACCAAAGGGTCCATAACGTCCAAATAACCATGGCCGCAAATCCAATACGTCCAATTCAAGCTCACAATATAACATCACAAATATAATAATACGGATCCAAGTCCGATATCAAAATCCACTTAACTATGTCAATTGTATTTTAGGTTTCATAGTTTTATTATTCTCGTTTATTATTTACCGTTTAACTAACAACATAATCCCGAGACTAGTAACCAAAACCCGAGCTAGAACCACTAAACTACAACAATAACAACAACTCAAGATCAACCCAACTCCAAATCCGAAACCAATATACCCTCGGCTCAATCCAAACGCAACCAATTCAATCCAAATCAATCCAAACACTACCTAATCTAAATCCAAACAACTAAAACATCAACAACATCAATATACCATCACCCACCCACCACCACCCGTGTCTCGGTGGTGGTGGTTCTCGGCTGTCGAGACAAACCAAACCAAATGGACCCTCGATAATCACAACAACAACAAAAATATATATATACTCCCTCGTCACAAATAATCAACAACAACAATAATACAACCACAAAACCTCACCGAGTCACGAGTTGACTCGGTGAGTCCACTCCGAGTCGCGGTCCCGAGAACAAAACAAGAATCCACACAAGTTTTTATCACCAAAACATTTAATAAAAACATTTTTATAAAAGAAAAACAAATAAAATTCGGTTTAATAAAATTTATAAAATTAGGGTTTCGAAAATAATGAAAAATAAAGATGAAGGAGGCGCGTGGGGTGGTTTACC
>LBNU01032967.1:0-13479 GCA_014162995.1 Artemisia annua
ATGGTGACCTAACAATTTTCTAATGAGTGTTAGCGAAAAAACCATTTTTGCATGAACAGTAACGCACATGGGGCATGTTTTGCAAATCGAAACCTTGTCACGTACATTTTTTGCATTTTTTTCGTATGAGGAGCATATTTGCATTTTTTCGAAACGTTAGGGGCATTTTTTGCAGTTTACCCTAAAAAAATCATTTCCTTTGTACGTATATTTGTTTTTTTTATTTTAACTAATCATTTTGGAAATTATTATGTATCTCGTAATCTTTTCAAGAAATTTCTTTTAAAAAAGTGTCAATCAAGGCACGGTTTCCTTGCGAAATGCCATTGCATTTCTGGTATGCTTTCCTCATATCATCTTTAGCTGTATTTGCATCGTCAAATTGCATGGCTAAGTCGATAATCGCTTGCTGACGAATGGTATCCTCCTCAATTAGTTTCTCAACACAAGTTTTGATTTTATCGATTCTATGTGCAAGCGAACAATCCACAAGATTTTTGGTAGATACTAGTTGTTTTTTGGTAGAGGGTATATAAAGAAGATTTTTTAAAAATGTTAAAGTTTAAAGGGTAAATAGTAGTGGGGGATTTTTTATTTATTTATTTATTATTATTATTATTATTATTATTATTATTATTATTATTATTATCTATAAAAGATATATTCGTTTGATAGATGGGGGCCCAAATTTCACAAAAACGAAAAAGCCAAAGGCTCACCATTGTGAGCGAGTTTTTGCCTTTTGCTTGCGCGTGAATGGAGGCAGGTGTAGGGGGAGTCACGTGTGTGTTTTGGTCTCACGGGAGATATTTGGCTACCGATACTGGTAGTCTAAGTGCTCGTCTATTATACGGACAATCTATCTATATTATGAGCAATTCTACATTCACGCAATTTTCAATAAAATAAATCTACATACATATAAGTGCCTTGTACCAATATAATTGTATTAAAGTTTCTTTTTCTTGTTTCCACTCCCTTTGATTAAGTGACACATATGTGTGTAAGTTTTTTATTTACATTTTTTTATTTTTCTTTTCAAGAAAAACAAAATAATGTGAGCGTATCATTCCTCCTATATTAATCCTACCCTCCTTACTCCCTCTTACCTGCTTATTTGCTACACATTATTTTATTGAAAGGATAAGATAGTTTTTTATGGTTTTTTGTTTTGTATTTTTCGTTTTTTAGTACTTTCAAACTTTATATTTTATATTTCGCATTTTGTTTGTAGTTTTACCCACTTTATTAATAGTTCAAGATTTTTTTTTTATATTTTTTCTGCTCCATATTTTTGTGTTTTACTGCTTACGAGTTGTAAAACTTTATACGTTATGTTCCGTAATTATTGTTTCTCAGTTTTATAATAAAAATAATTATAAAAATAAAAAAAATAAAAAATAAATAAAAATATTAGAGGGTGTTTGTATCACTTTTGGGGGTGTACAAATAACCACGCATTACTTAAAAGATTATAAAATGGTTGGTTATTGGTACCCAAAGTGATTGGTACCCCTTTTACAAAATATTATATATTCTTTTTGTTTCGTATTTTGTCCTTTTATTGTTAATATTTTTGTCTTTTTCTATTGTTGTGTTGTTGATAGTTTTGTTATTATTATAAAAATGCTACTACTTAGTTTTAGTTATTAATGCCCCTTTTAATTTATTTTGTTTTTAATTTTATTTTACTTTTTTGTCGGTGTGGTATCAGAATATAAATAGTTAACAACATAAAAAATTGTCTGTTAAAACACAGCAACATATAACAACTATAATAACTTTATAAAATAGAGATTCTAACGAGTTATGTTTAGCCCTTTTTGAATTGCAAAACTAATTCTTTTAAAAACAACGTTTGTGCATCTAGGCGTTACAACATTACTAAACATAACTCGTTAGACTCTGTTGAGGAACTCCACTGCCGCTGGTGCAAAGAAACCAAAAGTATCAAACGTAAAAGGAATAAAAACATATTGATTTTCAATGCATGCTTTCTCGTGTTTTTTTCACTTTATACGAGGCAGCTTTCAAAGTAGATTGTCCAAATATAAAACCCCAGCTATTTAAAACCACGAGAGGAGAAACCCTGATTAAATTCACACACACATGTTTCCCTCCGACCCATCCAAAGACCAAAACGTCTACCGGTCTGAGTGTAGATCTTCCATCCAAGGCGTCAGTAAAAAAGTTCAAAGGTGCTTCTTTCTTGGGTCAGATCCCGGCACGCCTACATACATCAAAAGGACGTCTCTAACCATATCTTGTATGTACTTGAAACTCGGGAGCTCTTTACAATGAACCGCATGTTCCCTAAAAGAATCCAAACATAACGGGTAGGGGTATTCACGGGGCGGTTCGGTTGGGTTATCTGAAAGATTCAAATTATCTATCACGGGACAGGTAATTAATTTTACTACCTGAAACTGAACCATACTAGGCGGGTAACCGGACATGCGGGTACTCAAAATGAGCAGTTACCCGCGGTTCGGGTCACGGTTAACCATTTAGATGTTCCATCAAGTTTAACCATTTAATTAGTAACATGGTTTAGAACGTAAATGACATTAAATAGATAAAAGTCATACAAAAGTTATTCCGTTACAATAATTGCATTTAGATATTCACACATAACATAATAACTAAATATAATTTACATAATTTACTCAACGTTTATAGATTAAGATCACATTAACCAGTTTTCGCACATAGATGTTGAGAAATGTTTACATTAAGAGTTAAAAAATCATTATATAATAAGAGTAGTGCAATAATATAATTAATAATTGTACAAATATTTATATATTTAATTAAAAAAACCTTCATGATATTATTCACGGTTCGGTACGGTTAACCACATATTTTTAAATATAGAAATCGAAACCAACCGTGATAAGCGGGTTTTTCAGTTTCGGTTCTTTTTGGTCTGGGTTTTTTTTTCGGGATTTTCCGGATTCAGATTGAGTGGTTCGGCTCGGTTCGTTGGTTTCTCGGTTTTTTTGAACACCCCTAACAACGGGTGGACACACAGCGAATCACAATTTGCATGATGCTTATAATACCATCGTGTTACAGCAATCGAAATTACAATTTGCATATGTGGCCGATTAGCAAATTAATTAAGGGGTGCTTGGTTAAGGGTTTTAGATGGTAAGTAATGGTAATGATATTCAAAGATGGTGCTTGGTTTCATATAATGCAATGCTCCATTACCCCAAAGTGGGTAATACTCCATTCCTCTACAATTTGGGGGTAATGCTAAGGAATGCTCATTATATTCCTTAGTATTCCCTTTCCTTTTCCCATTACCATTACCCATTTTAAACCAAGCATGCCCTAAGTGTGTTGGTCGTGGCGTCGCACATGAAANAAAAAATCATTATATAATAAGAGTAGTGCAATAATATAATTAATAATTGTACAAATATTTATATATTTAATTAAAAAAACCTTCATGATATTATTCACGGTTCGGTACGGTTAACCACATATTTTTAAATATAGAAATCGAAACCAACCGTGATAAGCGGGTTTTTCAGTTTCGGTTCTTTTTGGTCTGGGTTTTTTTTTCGGGATTTTCCGGATTCAGATTGAGTGGTTCGGCTCGGTTCGTTGGTTTCTCGGTTTTTTTGAACACCCCTAACAACGGGTGGACACACAGCGAATCACAATTTGCATGATGCTTATAATACCATCGTGTTACAGCAATCGAAATTACAATTTGCATATGTGGCCGATTAGCAAATTAATTAAGGGGTGCTTGGTTAAGGGTTTTAGATGGTAAGTAATGGTAATGATATTCAAAGATGGTGCTTGGTTTCATATAATGCAATGCTCCATTACCCCAAAGTGGGTAATACTCCATTCCTCTACAATTTGGGGGTAATGCTAAGGAATGCTCATTATATTCCTTAGTATTCCCTTTCCTTTTCCCATTACCATTACCCATTTTAAACCAAGCATGCCCTAAGTGTGTTGGTCGTGGCGTCGCACATGAAACGATTTTAAAGTCGGAAATCGAATGGACCAGTGTGCCGATTTTACTTTTCATATTTCATGTTAACAAAATTGCAGCCCACTATTAAATAACGGCCCACGTAAGCTAACAATGTGGTTTAGCCCAAAATAATTCACTTTTTGGAACGGCAAAATTTATTAAAAAAACTAGCAAGGAGCTAGAAAAGACAACATTACAAAATAGCAAGAGGCGGGTTTTGCATCCAAGTTATCCAGTTGAACTTGAATTTACATCAATTAGAAATCCAAGTATAAGAATGGGACACAATATCATCAAAAATTACCGCCCTTCTAGGATTGCTTGCGTCAAAAATCAATTGGTTCCGAAATTTCCAAATCTTCCACCATATCACATAAAAAACGCTTTCTAGCACGTTTTTCACTTTCAAACTCATACGGTCAGAAAACCAATGAAAGAGTGAAACCACTCTTTCATTTGAAATGTTGAAAAAAATGGTTTTCATTTTATTATGTTTTTTCATATATCATTTACTTTTATAATTAATTGAGTAAAATACTTTGTTGGTCCCTGAACTTTCTACAAAACATTGCCATGGACCTTAGCTTTTCAAAATCGTCGTGTGGCGTCCTAAACATGGGATTTTGAGGCCGATTGCGTCCCTCGGTCCGTAATAGGAACATCAACGTATTATTTGTGAGGGCAAAAACGTCATTCACTGTAGCGAATTATTTTATAGCCATTGTAGATTGTCCCGGTTCCCTATATTACCGTGACTCACAATTAAATTGTCACTCATCATCCTTTATCTTTCCCCCAAAACCTTTCCTCCTTCAATATGGTACGCTGCTGGTGTGATAAGCAAGCTATAACATGCACTTCGTGGACATCGGCCAACCCTGGGCATCGATTCTATTGTTGTCCCGATGAAGTAATTGCGTTTTAAGATTTATTGTATTACCTTGCTTTTGCTAATAGCAAATTACATTATAACAATGGTGGTTCATTAATGAAATGTCATATTAATGATTAGGGGTTTTCTTGGCGGTGGATAGGATGGTATGATCCTGAAATGTGTGCGCGTTCAAGAATGATCATGCCAGGCCTTTTGAGGGGGAGAAATGAGCTCGAGGAAAGATTAGAAGTTGCTATAGGTGATGTGTGGAAGTGGAAGATTTACCTGGTGTTCAGTTGGATCTTGGTCTTGATTGTTTATGCACTTGGTTAACTTTTTAGCTTTAACGTATGATGGCCGTGTTTTGTGTTTTGTGGAAATGTAATTACTTGTTAGACCACCTTCGTATTGTTAGAACCTTTACCAAAACTATTTTGTACTAGTATGTTTTAAGTTTAGATTCTATTGAATGGTAGTATCATTGTGTCTAACATGTATATTGTTAGAAATACGATTTTTCTTAGAAAAGATTCGGTCACCCCAAGTACGATTAAGCATTGTTTAGCTCGTAGTACTTATAATAGTTATTAGTATGTAGATTAGAAGTAGTTAGTATTCGTGGAGTCGGGTCGGGTCTTTACCCACTGTCAGCCCGATCCACAGCCCAAGTGGCAACCAACACCATGTACATATAAAAGCCCTCTCCATCCTTGGAGAGGGTGGAACCTCTCATAATCTCTTTTCTTTTTTTTGGTTTTCTCTCAAGGTTCCATCTTCTTTCTCTCTATACTTTCTCTCTCTAGATTTCTTTCTTTCTTTGCTACACTACTCGATCCATACACAAGATCCATACGTGTCATATGTTTATTTAGTATCCTACAATTGGTATCAAGAGCCATGGTTACATCCTAGGGATCGTAGGTACTTGGTTGGTGTATGGGTTGTTTTAGTTTCTACTAGTTTAGGAAGGTTTTACTCTTATTTGATCTTGTTCGTGGAGTTTCTTGTGTTTTCTCTTGTACTTCTTGGATTAGAGGGGTTAGATTCATCTAGTTTGTCAGTTGGTATGGCTAGATCTTACGTTTGTGAAGTGGACGAGTGATTTTGGACCTTTTTCTTAGCATCGGTTTTCTCTTCGGTAAAGTTTTCTTGGCAGCGGTTAGTTTGGGTTTACAGCGGTTAGCGTCAGTGTTTTGTACACTTTGTCAGCGAACATAACGCTGTGCTTTGTACTATTTCAGCGGTTTGCTTTCAGCGGTTAGCTTAGTCTGTCCTTTGTGTTCCAGCGGTTAGTTTCTCCAGCGGTTTTTGAAATCAGCGGTTACTATACTAGCGGTTACACTATCAGCGGTTACCATTGTCAGCGGTTTAATAGTTAGCGGTTACTACACTAGCGGTTATCCTGTCAGCGGTTATCATTATCAGCTTTTTCNATATTACTGTGACTCAAAATTATATTGTCACTATCATCCTTTATCTTTCCCCCAAAACCTTTCCTCCTTCAATATGGTACGCTGCTGGTGTGATAAGCAAGCTATAACACACACTTCGTGGACATCGGCCAACCCTGGGCGTCGGTTCTATTGTTGTCCTGATGAAGTAAGTGCGTTTTAAGATTTATTGTATTACCTTGCTTTTGCTAGTAGCAAATTACATTGTAACAATGGTGGTTCATTAATGAAATGTCATATTAATGATTAGGGGTTTTCTTGTCGGTGGATAGGATGGTATGATCCTGAAATGTGTGCGCGTTCAAGAATGATCATGCCTGGCCTTTTGAGGGGGAGAAATGAGCTCGAGGAAAGATTGGAAGTTGCTATAGGTGATGTGTGGAAGTGGAAGATTTACCTGGTGCTCAGTTGGATCTTGTTCTTGATTGTTTATGCACTTGGTTAACTTTTTGGCTTTAACGTATGATAGCCGTGTTTTGTGTTTTGTGGAAATGTAATTACTTGTTAGACCACCTTCGTATTGTTAGAACCTTTACCAAAACTATTTTGTACTAGTATGTTTTAAGTTTAGATTCTATTGAATGGTAGTATCATTGTGTCTAACATGTATATGAAGTTTGGTTCTTTTTCTGAGTTTACGTTATGGGTATATATGCAGAAGCTTAAAAATTTGCTTGTAATTGACTTTGAATAGTCAACATTCTTTGGAAGTTTTAGTTTTGGTTAATTTTGCCTGCATCAATATGCAGTAGCATATTATGCAGTCATACAGTTAGATATAACATACGTTGCACATGACATACATATTTTGGACACAATTAAATTTAAGAAACATAACATGGTTCTGTAGATAATGCAATTGGATATAATTCCAAATGCATAAAATTTCATACTTTTCGAAGCATGATAATCAGAGCACATAAGTTGTTCATAGTTAACATAAATAAATATTGTCTACTTCATTAGCATAACATAAAGAAAGCCCTATGCTGAGGGCATCATTCTATCCATAAAAGCCTGCTGTCTAGTCACTCTTCTAGTGGTATGCTGGGATGAAACAGAAACTGCTTGCACATTACTTGAATGGACCTGAGATTGAGACTGTGAGAAATCTTGCTGCTGGGATTCACACTGGGATTCATCAATAGGTTGATCTTGACTCTGAGATTGAACACCTGCAAATTCATCTTGTTTCTCTATTGCAACATCCTGAGTACCTTGATCTTCAACTGCAACATCTTGACTTTCATCAGCACCTGTACCTTCAGTTTGTTTATCTGCTGCAACTTTGTTACTTGTAGGATGTGTCTTCTTTGATGCAACCTTTTGAGGTACTTGTTTACCTTTTCCCTTAGCAGTTGAACATTTTTGTCTTTTAGGGCCAGTTTGACTACTTTGGGTTCCAGCAATGCCAAGACATGTTTTTCGGTTGTGTCCAGCAATGCCACAAACACTACACCTTACACTCTTCCAAGCCTTAGACAGTTTACCATTCTTGACAATCTCTTCAGTTTCAGGAGCTAACCTTACTCTTTTTTTACTAGTAGATTTAGCTGCATTTGGTTGACACTTTGGTGGAACAATAGTTGTTGGGACAGAAGATTTTTCCCAATGCTCATTGCTAGTTATGGGGGAGACATTGTGTTTGTAGGTTGCTTCCCAAGTGTTGAGATAGTAACAAGGATGCACCCATGTTTCAACAGCTCCTACTTCTTGTCTATTTAAAGCCATATTCTAATTGGTAGCGACAACATGTTTACATGGTAAACCTGTAATCTCCCATCTTCTGCAAGTACAAGACTTCTCTACAATATTAACTACACATTGGTCTCCCCATGGTCCAGTTACCTAAAACTTATCTCCCCCATTCCATAAAACATTATACCTAATCGCCTCTTTCTTAATACCTTCTAACACGTGTTGTGCAGTAGGTGTTAGTGGCCCATCACTCTTCTCAATGACTGTCGCAACATGCATTATCCTCTTCATACAGTATTCCCTGATGTATTCTAATGCTGTAATAATTGGTTTGTTTACACCCTCAATTATTTTCTCATGAAACACTTGACACATGTTATTAAGTAACACATCAGAATGGGGTCGCCCTAAAACAAGATAAATATAGGTGTATTACTTATACATTTCATACTACTTTACATATACAACTTAATTTACACAGTTAGATGACTTACATGAGAAATGTGACCTTGACCAATGGATTGGTGGTATCTGACTTAACCAAGCATGAGCAGCTTCACTAAATGTCTTTAAAGTATCCATAGATTTCTCAAACTGTACAACAGTTGAGGCTGTTGCACATCTCCAAAGATGGTCTTTGAAGGCCCTACCTGGCGAATTAACTTTCATTTTGTCATGAATGCTTCTAAGACAGTATTTGTGCTCCGCATTTGGAAAAACTTCTCTTAATGCTGATGTAATATCCTGCACAAAAAAACATATATATTTACTGTCTATTTTAAAAAATAACAAATTCAAAGCATTTAAAGTTAATGGGAGTACCTTTTTCATGTCAGTAACAAAAGTGAAGATTGAATTTGCATCAAGATCAAGATCATTAGATAAACAATGAAGAAACCAAGTCCATGCTATTGTGTTTTCTGATTCAGCAAAAGCATAAGTAAATGGGTATATACCATTGTTGCTATCAATTCCCACAGCTACTAGAAGATGACCCTTCAAAGGACCCTCAATTAGATAAGCATTTATCCCCAACAACTGTCTCTGACAGGCTTTAAATCCTTCCTTCAAGGCACCTAAACAAATATAGAGTCTCTTAAATTCTCTTGTTGGAAGACTTTCCTCAGCAGGCCATTCCACATGAATCACAACTGTCGTATTAGGGTTCCTCTTCTGCAACTCTTGAACATAGTCTCTCAACATACTGAATTGGAGGTTGAATTCACTCCTAATGCCTCTGACTGCTATTCTTTTTGCTCTTAAAACCTTCTGCATTGAGACTTCAAGCTCAAATTCGTTGGTAAGCTGACTATGAACCGACTTGACAGGAATCCGTGGATTGGTTTTAATCTTATCTTTAATTTTCTTTGAGATAAAGTTGAGATCAAAATGTTTGAGAGACCTTGATTGCAAACATGTGTGTTGATCATTATATCTTCTCACTGTCCAACCACCTTTTTCAGTTCCATCCCTGCCGACAAGCAACAACCATGGGCACAAAATTTGGGAAGGGTCATTTTTACCAGCAATTAATGCTTCCAAAGCCCTTCTTGTTAATGGACCTCTAACTGGGCCTATACCTAGTCCAGCAGTAGCAATTGGGCCAGATAGGGGAACACAACCCACACATCTGACTCTAATTCTTTTTTTGTCATTCTTAAGAAATAGCAGCTCCCTTCTTGTTTCTATGGAATGCTCTCTTACCCTCTCTGTAACAAGTTTTGCACTAGGAAAGGATTGATGACAATAAAAGGAAGTTTCAACAACAGCATCATCAACAGAATCTGGCGTAACCTTTGGCATCCCAGAGTTTAGTCTGTCTGATTCAGAAGCATATGCAGTGTAAAATGCAGCATCATCCAGCACATGTATTTGAGTCTCCAAATTCAAGTTATCACTTATACTAGTAGATGTTCCTGCATTGCCTAACTCATGACTCTGACTCTGTTGGACCAAAGCAACTTCTACATGATTCTCCTCAGTACCATTATTTTCATTTGCCTCAATTGTCTCATCACCTACATTGAGTAAGTGACTAGTATCACTCTGTTGGAACAGAGTGATATCAACATCACCCTCCTCTTCTATAGGTTCTCCGCCTACATTCTGTAACTGGTTATCCTGATTGACTTGGAATAGATTGACTTCCACATCAGGTTCCTTAAAGTTTTTATTGCGATCAACTAATGGTCTCACTACTTTCTGCAACGGCTTTTCCTTAGTCACTTTGAACACACTGACATCAAAACTATCAGGTTCCAGAAAACTATTTTCGTTATCAATAATGACTAATGGGCCTTCAGTGTTATCAACAGGTTGGCTTGCAAAGGTAGACATGTCAAGACTTGAAAAACCGGGCTCAATGTGTGGCAAGTCACTAGATTCCCCAATATATGAGACATCTATAGGTAGTTGCGTAAGTTGCATAAATGGATCGTTATCTATGTCATCTAGAACCAAACGTCTGCAGCACGATTGAAAAGCAGCACGAGCTATTTTTCTACTAGGTTCATCCATCTCATAAAATACAGTCTTAATAGACTGTGGGGACATTTTAGACAAGTCTAACATAGTCTTGCCTATTTCAACAAACACATCTATCAGCTTATGTTGTTCCACAACTTCTTTCAACAAGTCTAAATTGACAGCTTCGCGAAAACTATATAAGCCATCGGCCAATGTCATACCATGTTTAACAAAATAGTAGTAATTGTTTTCAACTTCTGATAACCGATTTGGGTCATCAGAGCATCAAGTTCGTCAATCAAAATCTCATTAATTCCAACATAATCAACCTGACATTGCTTACCTCCTTCGTATATCCTGTTTGGCCAGTTTTTGAATAAGCCATTGTGGTGAACTCTCATGCTAAAATCACCAGGTCGATCTGCTGTTGAAACACAAAACAAAACACTGTTACCATTCTCTAACAACAAAGGGAAATAGCATAAAACAATCTAAGAAACATATGCTTGTAAACAATTATCAACAAAAACACTAACCATATTGCCTCATTGCCCAATTTCTCTCGACTTCTAGGCTATCAAAGTAAGGTTCATCCCTGATTTGCCATAATGTCAATCCAAGGTTTGAGATTCTTGATCTTTTACTTAAATTATTTGATTTGGTGAGTGATATTACATTAGGGTTTTTTTGGGTAGGCTTCCAAAACATGTTTGGGGATGAGCAATGAGTACTTGTGCTACTTATAATAAACATAATGGCGGGAAAAAGGATTAGACGTCTGCTGGGAAGTACACAAAGAGAGAAAATGCGACTAGGTAAAAAGACAAGAATACTGATGCGCGTGGGACTGCAACACGCACTTCATTTAAATGAACCTAGTTCAGATAGCTCTTCCCACTAAATGTAAAACTCTTATTAGCATGTATGTTCTGTATCAAATGTTTGCTGAGTTTGACAAAACATGTAAAAAGAGAATTACACCAACGGGAATTACTGAGGGGGAAAGGGGTTTTGAAGTCACAAAAGAATCTTATCTCACTGAAGTCATTCCGTTTTTTTAAACAAATCAAAGAACATTTTGAATACATGGAAACATCTCTTAAATCAGAGATTGAAGAAATGAAAGATGTGTTTAAAAATCTGGAACTTGAAGGAAAACTAACTGTAATAGATCTTCAACATAGTGATATTGCGAGGAAGAATGCTCTCATCATGAATGATAATTTAATTGCTATGTGCATTTCTCAAGATGTGTTTTATACTGCTATTGATTCATCTTTATCTGCTTCCAAATTTCATGAAATGTCTGTTACGTTAAAAGTCTTCCAGAATCGTGTTGTTGAGCTTGAGGGGGAGAATTTAAAATTGCGCGAAAAAATTCAAAATGATGATCATGATAACATGGTCAAACATTTTTCAAAACTAGAGGTTGATTATCTTAATTTGCAATTAAGATATCAACATCTTGAAGAAATAATCAAAAACTCAAATGCCAAGACATCTTCGGATGCTCCTGAATTTGATGCATATTTTTAATTAGCCAAACAGGATGAAAAAATTCAAGCTCACACTAACACGATTCGGAATCTGAAGGTTCAAATTACCCAATTAAAGACTAATAAATGTGATGCGATTAATACCCAGAAACCTCCTTGTTTAGATTCTCAAAATCTTCAACTTCAAAACGTCATTAACAACATTAAATATGAAAATGATTGTTTTCAAGCTGAAAACTCAAAGATCAAACAACATTACAAAGAGTTGCATGAGTCGATTAAGATCACACGTTATAAAACGAATGAGAAAATAACTTCTTTGTTAAACGAAATTGAGAATCTAAAGACTCAGGTGAAAGGGAAAATGCCCGTCACTGCATGTGATAGCAGTCTCACCAAGATCGTTAAAACGAAAAGAATTGATAGTGATGCCATTAATATTCCTCTTCCCCTTAGGAATAATGCGTTTGTCCATAGTGAGTACCTTAGGTATCTTAAGGATTGCCTAGATATCCTTTGTGAGACCATTGAAGAGGTTAAAATGGTAAGACCTGCGGACATTGCCATCCATGATGTTTACTATCTCACCAACAGATCATATGAACTCTTAGTTTATGCCATTGGTACATGTCCCAAAGCTGTTTGCATGCGTGATAAGGTTGATGAATTTTCCTCTAAGGTTAAGAACAAGCGTGTTACCTTTAATGTGCCCTTGACATCTTCAGAGCGTAACACATCATATACCAGAAATCAAACAGTCGTGTCTAGTTCTAATGCTAGCGGGTCAAAGCCTAGTTGCAATACAAGGAATCATAGGACTTCGCCAGCAAAGAGTGCTAAAGGAAAGGAAGTAGAAGACCACATTAGGAACAATAAGACTGATCTGAATATTATGAATCGTGTTGATTCTAGTATTAGCTCTAGGCGTACTGTAATTAATTCGAATTCTAAGACCATTTGTGAGATCTGTAATAACTCTTTAATTTCTGGTAATCATGATGGGTGTGTTAAGACATGTTTGAATGCTTCTAAATTATCCCCTGTTTGTCATGCTGTGTATTATAAACGTGAAAAATATGTTTGGAAAGCTACAAGAAGGAAGTTTTCTACTGTTGGCTATCATTGGAGACCCACTGGAAGAATAGTATCAATAGGAAGTCAACGCCCCTTTGCTAAACGGCCTAATCCTAAGCTCTGCAACATTAGGATTTGGAAGAAAACTGGCAGAACTTTTCCTATAGGAACCCAATGCACTAACCATAAGTCTTGTCCCCCCGCATGTCATAATATGACTAAGGATGCTAGTAATACTTCCTCTTCTGTTGCGATAAACAATGTTTGTGCTAACTGTGGAAAACTAGAAGGGGGGGTTGAATAGTTTTACGTCTTTTTAATTTATAAAAACCTTGTTTATCAAAACACCAATTCGAACTTTATGTTTCACCAATAGATTTGCACAATTATAAGTAACGATATCAACAAGTATATGATATGACA
>LBNU01032969.1:0-17651 GCA_014162995.1 Artemisia annua
TCTCATGCGGCCTAGCGGAAACGTAAGCAACATGAAAGTGCAAGGAAGGATAACGGTGTGAAGATTGATTGAGTTTCAATCTAATCTTCAAGTGGGAGATTGTTGGTAATAAGATACAACGTATCTCATATGGAATATTTTTGCAAGTTGGAAGATATGAGTATCTTATCTCATGCACAAGTTGGTAGCAAGTTGCAATGCAAGTGACAAGAAGAAATGCCTATAAAATGCAAAGGCCATGGCATTGTCTGTCATCCCATTCCAAAGAAACACATAGTATTCTTGGTCTATTCTTTCTCCTAGTACTATTGAGTTAACATATAGAGAGTTTGTAATATTTCCTAATTACAAAAGATTACTCTAATCTTTGTAATTAGAGAGAAAGTGTAACTCCTAGTTTTCATCATAGTGAAACGTATCTTTCCTTGCCCGTGGTTTTTACCCTATTGGGGTTTTCCACGTTATATCCGTGTGTCATCTTTTATTATATTTCCTATTTTAGTTGCGGGTTTGCTTCAGTCCGGTGTCACTTTTCTCAACACTATGTTATTTCAAAGAATGATGATTTAAGAGGGTTCTCTAAATTCAAAAACATTTTGCACATATTTTTTAGGAATTGACCCATCTGACTATTATTACTCGTTTGACATGTTCAAGGCAAAAAAATAAAATAAAAAATGGTCCACTCATAAACCGGTTGATAGAGGAGTCAAACTAGGCTGCCTTTAAAGAAAAAACTTTCTTGAAACGAAAATTACATGCTCTAGCTAATGAGCTTTTCACATGCGCCCATGAATATGAGTCAACTTCTCGTCAAGAAATGAATTAAAAACATCTGCAAAAAGTTGATCCATTGGTTTGCTTGAAGTTAAAAATTCTGATGCAACTTTATACTCCCAAAAACCCAAATACTGGACACCCATAGAGAGATTCTATCTTCTTCATCTTTGTCTCTTTTTGGCATCCACCAAAATCCATTGCAACTTCATGTCTTTCACTAATTGCTTAGCTTGCTCTCTCCCATCTTCAGTTCTAAAACGAACATCAACAATCCTGCACAGAGCTCTTTAAGGTGAACACATTTTCTATTTTGGAAAGCAAAATTCTTATTGTTAACAAATACTGCAATTAAAAACCAAAAACTAAGAATCAGATTAAAACATCACAGGCGATTGGCTATAAGAGATGTGATCATCACAAGACCTAAACAAACACGACCAAGGCCACTACGTCCCATACCAATGCGTACAAGAAAATTAAAAGACAAAAACTTGGACAAAACCAAAGATAAATAAACATATAGATAAAAACCACAGCAGCGGACCATCACAGTGCCACAATACCAACCATGGCAAATTAATTGAAACGATTTGTCATGATGTATAATCCAGAAAAATGTAAACCAGTTGGATCTTAAACAATAAATTTACCACTGTACTAGTCTATCATGGAACACCTTCCCTATTTTTGGTATTCCTTAGCATATAGAAGTTGATCCAAATCACAGCATGCTACACATTTTTAATTCATTGGAAAGTAACCCATAACAATCTTAAATTAGAATATCCTCACCCTCAAAATTCCCATACTCCAACCACTTAAGCACTTTAGACCAAACTGATGTCGAAAATTTACACGACACCATACAATGATCAATTGACTCAACTTCTGCATCACAATCCGGGCATAACAGAGAATGCAGATCCAAACCCAAGTAGAGTTCTTACCAGAATCTGACCACATCTCAAACACCACATAACAACATTTACTCTGCTTGGAATGTATTTGCACCACTCTGTTTGAATGCTATTGTCATGAGTCTTCTAATCCATCTTTTTTATAAGATTTAGCAGAAAAAAGTCTCCAACAACATCAAGAATCTAACACCAATTATTTAGAGAGAAATCACGAGTTATGTTAATTAATTAATTCAACTCATCTAAAGATCTCTCACTAAAATGCCTCTGCAACCCCAAATCCAAATACCATCCCTCCATTCCCTCGACCCGTAATCACCACCCTCATGTCCCTCTCAAGACCAAACAATCTTAGAAATCTCTCACAAAGTCTAAGGTTAAATAAGCACCTATCGAACCAAAACAAGTCTCCTCCCAATTAGCTACCCTCGTCCTAAAAGAAATTTTTTAATTGATATTTAGAGAAATCACTTTGAAAGAAGCTCAATATTCTGGCAAAGCCTAGATAGAACAATATAGGATGCATGCATGAAGCTTTTGTGCAAGTCTATTTAGATTTGCTAACACTGTGTGTGCTATGCGTGCGTATAATGAAGACCTTCATACAAAGATACAACATCATGGTCATAACATTTACATATAATTTGGGTTATAAGTTATCTCAAGGTCAAACAGGCTGAAAGTTGTCCAAACTGTATTCACGATGTAGAGAACCTTCTAAACCATTTAATCATAAAATACACCATTTACATATAATTTGGGTTATAACTTATAAGTCTATTTAGATCTCATAGTCCTGACTACAGATTCAAAGGTAACTAAGATTTAACCTCTTGGCGCATAATTGTTTACATAACACTAAAAAAATGACTAGTTAAGAAAATACTACCAATATTATACATACCCTGTAAAATTACCATCACGATCCTTTCTGAGCAAGAGATCGGTAAACAAAAATTCCTGAAAAATTGCCTCTATCATCTTGTAAACCTGTATCACACACAATTGGAATGCATTAGTAACAAATAAAATAAAATAACTTAAAAGTAATGTTTTTCTTAGACCCTACTTTCTTGTCTTCTTCGACCTTCACATTTCTAATTATTATTTTAAACTTCCCTTTCTCAAACACATCCTTGTGATGTTTCGCCCTGAAAAGAATATTTATCACTCCAACTATTAGAATTGGTAAAAAACAGTTATACTCTGTAATAAGGTAGGAAGGTCTACTCATGATCTAAATAACACACGGAATCTGTGAGTGGTTAATACCCTCTAAATCTTTCGGCCTTGACCATCACCTTATTAAAATCGTAATACGTGTTCCCCAAAATCTACAGAAAAAGTGAATAACATCAGGTACATTCAAAATGGAAGGACAAAGAAAGAGAAAACAATAAATAAATAACCATACTGAATTAACATCATCTTGGGATTGCATTTGAATTTTACAGCAACGTGTGTAGGTGATCATGTCGGCGCGGTTAAGGAATTCAATATTATCAACATCGAATGTCCGAAACTTATTTATCCTGCAAAGATTCATAAAATATTTTCAATATAGTTTTTAATCATATTTGATACATTAATCTGTTACTTCTATCAAACCATAGTTTAGCAACTTCCATTAAGTCACCATTTTTGTCAATGTGACATTCACTTAGGCAACTGTTGACCTTTGCTAACATGATATATCAAATATAGAAATCATAATTGGCAATGTTTTGTTTCAGGTTCACTGGAACGGACACTGATTAAGGAAAAGTATCAAGGGTTTTCTAATTACTTGCTAATTTTGAGTTTTAAATTTAATTAAAATGAATTAAAATGAATCATGATTTATGTATTTCTGGCCACATGAATTTTTATACATTAGCATCATTTATTTTTCCATAGCTGATAAATTTCTTATTGCAGAATCAGATTCAGGAGCAAGAACTATCTAAATTACTGCTATATTTCCTGATTTTATTTTTTATTTTTATTTTTTTGACTCCTTCCATGTCTGAAGAATAGCACCTGTAGGTCAGACAAGTATCATTTTCCTCTTAATGAGAAATGGTTTGTAAAGGTGGAAACATGAGTCGGGCACTTAATGGGTCAAATTGTGATGTTGTATAGTATGTATCAAAATGACTTGGGCAAAGTAGACCTGCACTTGTCATTCCAAAAAAATTATATATATAGATATAACTATTGTGTATGATTAAAAAATACTCACAATAAAAATACAATTTAATGTGTAAATTGAATTAAAAGGTTCTATGCACTTAAATGTACAGTTTTGGGTACCTTTGACCCACTGACTTTTAACTTATGAGTCGGCATTGGTGGTTATTCAAAACTAAATGAGTCGAAATGTCCCCAAGGGTTTGTCTAAACTATAAACCATGAATTTCTGATAGAACATAAAAGATAATCATTTTTTGCATTAATTTATTTTTAAAAAAGAAATCAATTACCCAAAGAGCACGATAATCCTGCAAAACTCATATTCTACCTCTGCAAACGCTGGATTCTTTGCTGCCTACGGTGACTAAATCATTTTTGTTAACTAACTTCAACTACAAATCAAATTAGCCTCTAATCATATAGTTTCTACGTGTAACAATTTAGTATAACTTGATATTTTTCCAGTTTGTACCTTTATTTTATCATATAATATTTGCACTCTACAGCCCATCTTCCTTAGAATTTGCTTTTTTTAATGCTTCTTTGTAAGAATTTCTAACTTAGTTTCAAATTTGGTTTATGATTTTGGTTTTAATTGACGGAAAAAATAGAGAAGGTGGAAGGTATAAACAAGCAAATGTAAGGCGTGGCAAATTTGTTACCAAGAAGATATATCCAACAAAGATTGGCAATAGCAATACACCTATATATGCATATCATGGACACTGACACACATGGGCAATCTCACTTAATTAGAAAACTTACAGCCTTTTGCGAGAGGTGTGCAAAGGCAGGTCCCGCAAAAGAACCCACGTGTCCTGTAACAAAAACAAAAAGAGTGTACGTAAATGTCAAGCCCTCAAATCAATAAATGGTTTAACAACGTGAACATATTACAAAGGACAGCGTGTTTCTTGTTTCCCATTTCTACAAATCGATAATCAAGAACTAGACTTAAGTCTCAAACACGAAGTTCAGTTTGGAGTTGTTAAGTGTTTGATTTAAATGTGGGTACGGTAACTGAGTTGAAAATTTATGCAAAATTTTTGTAAATCATGCATTTTGTGCTGCATTTATATTGTATAGTGGATATGGATCAGATAAATTAATCACAAGCAGTGATGAAGGGGTTATATGTGGTTGCAGCATATTTTTTGGTCTATAAATGTGAATTACATTCTTTATAAATGTATATGTTTTGTACACTTAGATTGGGTATTGGTTGTAACTTGTAACAGATGAGTTGGGTCTAACGGTAAATTTGGTTTCAGTTTTTAATTTGGTCAAAAACATACAGACCCGACCCAATGATTAAACATCTTATTTTTTGTGATATACAATGATATCGAACTATATACCTGGTCTTCGACTTCGTCTGGAATCCCTTCATCTTCGTCTGCCATGATTTCAGAGTTCCTGAACAAGAACTACAAAAGTTAGTGACGAAATGATTTATATACATGTGTGTGTGCATAGTACACAAAATATGAACCAAACACCAATCTCACAAAAGCTACCAACTGCCCAAACACCTAAACTAAAAAACCAAAAGTCCAAACAAACAAATCTAAACTGGATGATTCCGGGTTACAAAGAATGGTCCACATTAAAATAAAAGACACCATGTATAACTTTACACCCAAGACAAGGAAATATACACTTTTCAAACCCATAATTTGTCACCAGAGGTGTAAACGAGCCGAGTTGATTCCGAGCTCAGGCAATGCTGGAGCTCGGCTCGCTTAACAAGGAGATCTCAAGCTCAGCTCTTAAGTTACTTTTAAGGCTCAGAATTGGCTCGAGCTCAGCTCATGTATAAGTTATATCTTTTAAAAGCCAAAAAATGTAAAATATGTTTACAATGGTATTTTTTATCCGAGCTCAACTCTCATCACCTCTCTCTCTCTCTCCCACACATTCTCCAACCTCTCTCTAGAAACTAAACAAATCCGGCCAAATATTCTCCGGCGGTCGGCTTTGGCCGGCCGTCTAGACCTCCCTTTTTTTGTACTTTTCCTTCCAATAATAAAGTTTTGCCCACAGATCTGTCATCTCCTATCTCCGATGCCACTGTTGTCGCTGCCGCCGCCGCTGTTTCTGCTCAGATCCGTTGGCATCCGGCCTCTTCTGCTCAGATCTGTTGTGGTCCGTCATCGACGGCTTGCTGCTGCATAGGGGTTCGACTTTAGATCTGTTAGGCTTTTGTCCGGCTCCTTTTAGGATGCCTAGTTTATCTTCTATGTATGTATTATGTGCTTAGTGTACTTTTGTCAAGCTACACTTTCATATGGTTGTATCAGTCAAAAGCTCACTCGGGTGATTCCCCCCCACCTTTGAATGGTGTTGCTGTAGTCTGTCATAACTATTATGGTGTATGTCTTGTTTCGATGTAACTTGTTATGTTTCGATGTAACTTGTTATGTTCTATCTTCCTCCTTTGTGAGGTATGAAATGAAATGTAATTGTTGTTTAAAAAAAAAAAAAAAAAAAAAAAAAAAAAAAAAAAAAAAAAAAAAAACCTTGTATTTTAAGCAGAGGAATCAAATTAGCCTACTTGGCACTCTTATGTTACCGCAGGTTTTTTCTCGAAGCATTTCATTAAACGAGCTTCAAATTGCTCAGCTCGCTTAAACAGAGCTTTAGTCTATGATTTTAGCGAGCGAGTAGCTTGACACACTTACATAATACTCTGTAATTAACACACAATACCCATAACCAAAACCCAAAACTAAACCTTTCAAACAAAAATGTACCTAAACCTTAGGAGGTGTTTGTTTAAGCTTATATGTGGGATTATGAGCTTATATGAGTCCAGTTTCTATTTTATAAGTCCGATTTTCCGAGTTAATATGAAAGTCATGGGCTTATATAAGCTTACTATGAAATATAAGCCAATATCAAATAAGCTCATAAGCCAACATATAAGGTTAAACAAACACCCCCTTAAAGGCTTAAACCCTGAACCCTAAAATACAAAACATATAATTCTCTGAAAAATCAAAAGGGTCATATTTTCTTTTCAGGAAATATAATGATTGTATCATCAGCGCCATCGCATTTGTAGATACCTGATGACGGTGATGATGAGAAGTTAAATGACACCACATAAACTACTACTAGTATTTGTTAACCGAGTATAACAGAGGAAACTATATGGTTAAGTGAGTGTTTGGGATAGCTTTATAGACACGCATTATGCCTTGAAAAGTGAAAAAGTAAAAATAAAAATAGCTTTAAGAAGGTGTTTCGGGATTAGAGCTGTTATTAGAGTTGGGTTGGTTTTGGGTTTATCTTTTATATAATAAATGAATTACATCATTTCGGAGTGATTTTGTAAAATCAATTTTAGTGGGAAAAAAATTGGACCAATGCTCGATTTTGACACATAGGTAAAATCGAGCAATATGACTGGCCAATAAAAAGTCAAAATTGAATTGATTTTGGTCAAACTTTAATAAATTTGATTGGAGAATTTGATTGAAGAAAAAAACACATAAAAATATAGGTGTCAAATTTATGAAAATAAAAAGTTAAAAAAAATGAGGTAATTAATAAAACATTAGTGATTGAATTTTAAATATATTATATGGAGTTAAGTGTAAAATTATAAATCTCTATTTTTTTGATAACTTTAGATAATAAACAAATAACCCCTTACACTTTATACCCCCTATACTTTATAATATGAACTTTGTTTACAATTACATGAGTATTAGTATTAGCTTGAGACTTCCATCCATTAAACTTACAAAATTCTATAAATATACGAATTAGTTTTAATATACGTTAAATGTTTTTAAAATAAATATTAGTTTTAAACTTTCATCTACTAAAATATTATTTTTACTATGCACTTTAAATAAGGATTCATGTTATCCAATTTAAAAGTTTAATCTATGCGTACACGGATTTGAATATTAAATACGGCTGAATTATTATTAACGGTAGTATAAATATCAAATTTTAATCACGAGTTACTGTGATATGAAAATAAATATACGCAATTGTACTTATAACAACGATTCATGTAATTATTATTTAAAGTTTATATACAGATATCCTAAAAACATTTTTGAAAAAACTTTACGGAGTATATTTTAACTTCATCAGCTCATTATGTGCTACTAAACTCGCACATTTCGTACAACATGATATCAATTGTTAAAAGTTAAACAACAACATCAACCTCAACATCTATATCAGCTAAATAAAAGTTTATATACAAATATGTTTTAACTTATAACAACGATAGCGCTCGTGCTACTAAACTCGTACATTTTGTAAAACATGATATCAAAAACAGTAGCATAAGCATAGGTTTTCACCTATGTTGTACATATGTAAATATGTATATATCCTAAAAAAAAAAGAAAAAAATCATCATCATCATCACTTTTAAAAATAGTGATAGCTTCTATTTAAGAAGCTTTATGAAAAATATGTTTGTAAATAAACCTAAATAAAGGTTATTAATATTTCCTTCTTACGTTCTAAGTGTCGGTTTAACACCCGGTACTTTGAATATTGAGGACAATATTCATTTCTAAGTGTGGTGGGGGGGGGGGGGATTCTCACAAATTCAAACACATGTTCCATCAAGCACCCTCATTTGATCAAAATTTAAAGTTTTTTCATACTTAGAAATGCAATAAATGATTATCCTCCCCACCTGAATAATAATATACTTATACTTATATAGTAGTATTTTTTTTAGTATGTACGTAATAAAAAAAACATTTCTCTAATATTGTTAGTTTATCTTTTTAAGATTGCAAAATTGAAATTATAGAAACTTGTATAATGTCATGTTTTAAGTTATAATTTTTGATGGTGTAATTTATTATTATTACTAGCTTATAGACCCGTCAAATTGACGAGTTTTTAAAGAAATGATTCATTAAGAAGTTGAGTGTGTGAATAAAGTAATAAACAACAACAAACTATATAAGTTCCATTCTTTTTAAAGGAATAATAAATAATAAGTCAACGATCTTATAAACAATCGTGTTTGTAACTATTAATATAATAAACGCCCATGCATCGACGTCTCCAAGTTTGATGATCTTCACAAGCAAATGTACGTAGTGAGCGTTAATGAAGTGATAAGCCAATGTCCATTCCGTCAACAACTAATAAATAAAAAAAAGTGTAAATAAAATGAGTTTGTGATTTATAACACATGTAAATTAAGAAATGTTATAAATGATGTAATATGTATATCCTCTTGAATCTTGATAAAAGACCTTGAAGCACTTCTTTGTATACAACATTCGTAGTGGTGTTCGATAGATTAGTATCCGCATCACAAACGACAACCTTCAAACTAAACAACTACGTATAATTGTCTGTGTGTGGAAAAAAGGACGTGACATATACAAAGCAACTTTTGAAAGTGATTGACTTTGACTTTTGTTTATTGTCACTGACATAAGTTGTGATATTACTTCAAGAAGCAAGTGATGTTTGTTCATCTTTCTAGAATTTGGACACCAACAAATGAAAAATAATAAACACTCATAAGGAGCATGTTTAACCTAATCATTAAAACACTTAAATTGTATATTAGCTTCATTAGCAAGTACAACAACAAAGACCAAAGTGGACTATAATCCTACAAACACATGTTAAACTTATGCTTCATTAGTTCACATACTTTACCCAAAAATATCACCAAAGACACTTATATTAGTGACATATCCTCAGGACCTGTAATAAACTCTTTCGAATTATGAATACCATATGAAGTATAAATTGCATCGTAATTAAAGTAATATTCCAGCCTTCTCAAGTGACCTTTTCTAATGCTACACTCTGACTTTAGTGACCTTTTCTAATGCTACACTCCAACTTTAGTGACCTTTTGTAACTTTGAACTATCACAAAACCTGAGAGCCTATTGAGAAGGAAAGATACATCGAACGAATAATTTACCTTTTATTCATCATTTTTTTTCCATTCAACCTCGCTTTATGCATTTTCAGACTTTTAAACGTAACATGGATGTGTAAAAATTATTTGGACCTGCCAAAATGAAATGCAATAATGAAACATTTCAGCTCATATTACTCTCATAATTCTAAGCAACTAACCAACTCGGTGTTAAGTACATGTAAGATTAGTCATTGTTTCAACCCGTACTAAATTGACCCATTTTGGCGATATCAGGAGGATATAATGATAGAACCGTGCAACAAGCATGTAAAAACTACCTAATGGAATCTACTCACAAAGTCTAGAAACATAATTTACATACATGCGTTTGTATAAGTCAAAACATCGTCACTAATATGCTTTGATGATGTGACCACAAACTCTAAATGCATAAGCTATACTTACCTTTGGGGATCTCATGGTTTCACAGAAATGGACATGCTCTCGCGTGCATCAACCGCCCCTTGGTAATTCATCCAATCCTGGACACCATATATGAAGGTTCTAGGCATTTCTCATTCAGAAAATCTGCAAACATAAAAGGGAATAAGCTTTAATACATGAAGTCCACCCATTTCATAAAAGGAACCATTTCCTGAATTTTCTGAAAAAGTTTAGCAACCTGAAGCCATGTATAAATCTAAAAACAACAAAATAGAACAATTATTGCTACTGAGCACGGGTTTTACCTATGGAAAAAGCATGTGAATGCTTTAAATTCATCTCAGCCATGTTTCCCAAAGAGTTTCATCCAACCATTTAAAGTGATTGTTACAACTTACAGTACTATCTTACACCCTTTTAAAGACACATCTAAACGCCCTTTAAGATGGCAGGAAAGTCGGTTTCATTTTCCATAATTGCAATCTAAAAAGTTTCGTCTTTCTATTTCGTGTGGTCATAAACTTAAAACTCAAATAAAACTATTTGGAAGATAACTAACTTTTGCTTAAATTTATGCACTTGGCCAGGTTCTCCTGATACAATATTAAACTTTCCTGAATTCGCAACCATGACAGTCAAACAAAATAATTAACAAAGTAAATAGAACAACAACACATTTAAATCAAGTTCCTAAATAGCCCTTTAAACCAATAAGGTTGTGCTTCGGAATACCTTTTAAAAAAACAGCTTATCCTCTTCGTAGTCAGCACAAGCATATAAGTGTAACCAAACAAAGCACGGGACAGTGGCTGGGGTTTTCTATAAGAAGTGCATGGTTTCTAGTATAATAGTTCTTGGACATATATTGAATATTAATATCTCACAAGAAAATAGAGCCGTCCAACAGTTAAACATTATTTTGGTGTGGAAAGTTGTCCAAAGATTATTCATGAGTTAAATTATTGGGAAGCGGTGGATATCTTCAAATTCGTGTTAGCTGACTTCTATTTTACATGCCTCAATAGCCAATTAGTTTTTCACAAGTGTAATTTTTATAAATAAGGAAAACTAAACTAATAGTCATACTCATGGAAACATAGTTTTTTTTTTGGAAAACATGGGATTTGATATATAAAGCCATGTAAAACTAAACCAATAGCCAATTAGTCGAGAGCTAATGTTGTCTATTCAAATAAAAATTATCACATAATAACTAAATATACATATAGAACCAAACCATCAAAGAAGTGATATAGTATGGCATATGTATGACCAAAAAGAGTACTTGTGATACCCTCTGTATCAGCTGCAAATCCATCTCCATAGCAATAAATCTTTGGAGCCATGTAATTAATCTTTTCACAAATTAGCAAGATGGGGAGCAAATTGATATAAACACAACATCACTAATTATTAAACAGCGAGTTAAAGAGATTCAAAAAGTTTCCGATGGCGTCAATTACCTTTCAATCAGCAGGAATGAGATCTTCAATATTGATTAGGAGTTTAATTTATGTCAACAGGTTAAGTGACACACTGATATCTTTTTTCTGTTTCCAAGAAATTTGGTTACGTAGTATTATATATATATAACCATGAAAGTAAGAAAAATAAAAGGCAAGAGAAGCAAACCTGCAAAAGTAGTGTGAAAGTTGGACAATCTACCTCTTTCATTCGCGCATCAGCAACATTGGATTTAATTTTTGCATATTTCAAATTAAACATTCGTAGATAATGGTACTTACGGGCTGTTTCTTTATGCTTTTCCATCTCATCCTGTCATCCAAAAACAAATGAGCAAAAGATATAAGACATTGACTTTGTTTGGCTAAATTATAAGTGATAGACATTAACAACCGATGCCTCTTTTGTTTAACCCTTTATTATTTGTTGTCATACATATGATTCCTTATTCCTTACAAGTTTTATTTGAATTAACCACAATGCAAAAAGATTATAATTAACCAGAGTAAATAATTGCATACCTAATGTATGGCCACTAACATTTTCATGGAACAACTTGCAAGCATATAGCTTTAGGAAGCGCCTAATTCGAATCTTTCAAACCCGCTAATTCAACGCATTCAACGGATGAGTTATCATGTACAACATCATCTCTTGGTTCTAAGGAATCATCATGTGCTCTATTTTTGTTGTACAATTGAGAATTACACAAACACAATTTATCAAACAGTTGGTGTGCATAAGAAACACACATAGAACATAAATAATCATTTTCATCAATCCATATCATCTACTAACAATTAAATTAAAGAATGAAAAGAGATAAAACTTGTCAAACCTTAACATAAAAAATTGTTGGGTTTAAAGCTAACTCTACTTCTGTGGTATCTCTACTGCTGGCAGACTACTCTACTGCTAGAAGACTCTACTGTTGTAACTCTACTGCTGGAAGGATACTGCTGTACTATCTCTGCTGCTTGATGATAAGTTTGTATACACGTCTTTATATTTATGGTAAAGATGTTTTGTAATATTCTATTGTATTAGAATATCTTTGTCTTGTGTAGAAAGTTGATGTAAGCCCGTAGGGTTCCTTGGTGTATAAAAGGTGATCCTAGGGTTAGACTAGAGTACGTATTATTCTAGTATTCATACACTTCAAGGTTGTAAAACCCTAGCACTATTCAGAGTGCTCGTATTAATTATATTGAAGTGTTTAAGGTGTGAATTACTTGTGTTCGTGTTCTTCTTAAGTTAATTATTATATTCCGCATAGTGATTAAGGTTATATACAAGTCAGCTTCTATACATTATTGTCTTGGTTTATCTAAGATAGTAATTTTAGATCAATTGCTCAACTGGGATCAACAAAAATAGAAATATATCAAGATGATTTCCCCCAATTTTTTTAGGGTTCTGATGAACAATGCTGGTGTTTAAAACCATTGTCTAATTTTTTTAGGGTTCTGATGAACGATGCTGGTGTTTAAAACTTATTTTTGGAGGTTTTTAGGAACGCGTTTTCATTAAATGATGAATTCAACTGATGCTCCAACATATCAATTTGAATGGATGAAGAAATAGTTATCGCTATGTTTAATGCCTTTCAATACTTTACAAAAATAAGCCAAAGAGGAGCGTGTATGGGATTTATGTTTAGTTTATATCCGGTATAAAAAGTATTGCATTGAAAACTTGTACAAAATCTCTATAAAAGGAAAGACACATCAACGCATTGAATTTTATTAAGCTTCAAAGGGTGGTACAAAAGTGCATTATATTAGAATACATAGACATAGATATAATGCTTTAGATCATTTAGAAAGTGACTTTAAAATAAAAAGTATAAAATATAATGGAAGGGAGACAAGTGTCATTCCCTTTTTTCTTTATAGCCTCTTCTTTTATTATTTTTACTTTTGTCAGATCTATTTTTATTATTTCCACTTTTAATTAATGAACATTGTGATCTAACTGATTAATATTATTATTTTTCTTTAGAAAACTGATGAATTCATGAATATTATGATTTAAAAAACAATAATGAAAAGAAAACTGATAAACATTATATATATATTTTAGAAAACTGATGAACATTATACTTTTTTTTAGAAAACTGATCTACTGGTGAAAATTATGATGTTTTTTAGAAAACTGATAAACTCATGAACATTTTATTTTTTTTAGAAACTGATAAACATTATTTTTTTTCATTTTTTTTAAATGATGAACTGATGAACATTAAAAAAAATTCAGAAAACTGATGAACAACGTGATTGTTTTAGAAAAGTAATGAAAATTATTATTTATTTTTTTTTATAAAACTGATAACTGATGAACATTATGTTTTTTTAAATGGATGAACAGTATGATTTTTTTGAAAACTGATAAACAGTATCATTTTTTTAAAAAAAAACTAATGAATTGATGAACATTATGATTTTTTTTATTGGAAAACCAATGAACATTTTGATTCTTTTTTAGAAAACTGATGAACACTATGTTTTTTTTAGAAAACTGATGAACAATATGATTTTTTTTAGAAAACTGAACATTATGATTTTTTTTTTTAGAAAACTGATGAACAATATGAATTTTTTTTATAAAACTGATGAACTGATAAACATTATGACTGTTTTTTGAAAACCGTTGAACATTGTGATTTTTTTTTTCTGAAAACTGATAAATATTATGATTTTTTTTCTTCTAAAAACTGATAAACATTATGATATATTTTTCAGAAAACTAATGAACAATTATTTTTTTGAAAAACTTAATCATTCCTTTTAATCCCTAGTCACCACAATCCACAACTATGGTGGATATTACTTACATCATTATTCTCCATAATAAGATTGGGTGTAGACTCCAACTATTCCATTTCCTATGCTCTTGCAAATGTTTTTAAACCCAAATGTTCTAGGGTCAAAGTATTTTATAATGTATTATGGAATTCGATTATACTAAACAAAAGTATCAACAATCATTGATCTGCAATATATATTCCATACACTTAATATTATTCAATGATCAAACATATAGACATAATTTGATATTTGATGTGAGTCAATCGTAGTATAGTATATTTTTCCAAAGAAACACTTTGTGAAAGTATTTCCCCAGGTCGTAGTCCCAACGAATGTATGAATGGAATTTCGGTTCGAGTCGTGATTGTGTGAATTGAATAGGAAAAAGGGAGATATTTTGGAGTTTAAGACTACAATAGCAAACATAAACTAAAAGGAAATAATAAAGCATATAAGGCAAGCACGTAAAACACAAATAATACAATCTAATCTAAAAACTAGTCGCAAGTAAATATTCTAAATCTAATTATACTAATAGTAATCCGACAAATTAAGGTAACTAGATAATTCTAAAAATGATCTAAAAGATATATATGAAAATATGTTTGCTAAGTGACGTGACAAGTTCATTAAATGTGGAATAAGGTTTGATGACGAATTATTTTCCTTAAACAAGATTATTTCCTCACAACGTTGGTTTATTTTGCAAACAATCCTTTAAAAAGAAAATAATTACTAGATGTGCAATTTGATTATTTTCCGGCTTTTGCCCTTCAAAAAATAAAATTACAAATCTAATAATTTGTCAAATTATTAATCTCAATCCCTTTTTATTATTCCACACTTAAATCACAAATTTATATCACTTAGCAAACACTAATAAACTACTCGCTATGCATATCAATTAAACTAATAAACTCAAATGATTCAACAATCATAAGCATAACTAAATATTTAAACTAAAAATTGAAAAGGGAAAGAAAGTAGAACCCGATCTAAGAGATGAGACGAAAATAACCACCCGATCTTATAAACTACACAAACCATAAAGTTTATTTCTTTAAAAAGCTTTAATAAAACCAAATAGTTAATAAAGTTTGTGACTTTATTAAATAATTAGCTTTATTAAGACTAAAAAGTAATAAACTTTAGTGATAAGCTAGCTTATAAAACCCTTAAGCTCCGGCCTTAGCGGTAGAAATGACGAGAAACAAAGAAAAATCAAAACTTTATTAGTATTAAGCAATAATAATGGCCAAATAAGCTATGGAAGAGCTTAGTGGTTGAGAAAGCTACACACTTCATTATCAAAAACCTAAGAAAAAGCTAAAAGATTAAAACTTTTTAATAAAAACCTAATAGATCTAAGATAATAAGCTATTTTTAGAAGAAAAATTAATAAAGATGCAAACTTTTTATGAAATTAGTATTAAATTTTTTAGATCTATAATAATAAGCTAATGGATGTCTTTTAATAAAAGAAAAACTAATAAAAATCAAATATTCTTGGTTTTTTATTAAGTAGTTTGTAAAATAAAGAGTAGATCTAGATTTATAAAAACTTTTAAAACCATGTAGTAAAAGAGTATTAAATAAGCTAGATCTACATAAGCCACAAAAAGCTATTAAGATAAAATAGATTTTTTAGATTAAACAAAAAAAAATAAAAGAAATAGTTGAGAATAAGAAGTAGATTAAACTAAATAACCTCCAATATATTAATCTTCATTAATAGGTAAAAAGAGTTGCTACAATAAGCTATGTTTAATAAGCTACAAAATAAACTCTACTACTACACTATAAAATAATAAAACAGCTACTCTACGATATATCTAAAATGTGTGTGAAAATGAGGAGAATGAATGAAAAAAAAAAACTGCCCGTCTTGGATCTGGTGCTCTCCTTAAATAGCCAATGATGAGTGATGAGTGTGCAAATACTCATCATTTCTGTCACATTTAAACTGCAAAAACATCTGAATACAGAAATACCACAAAATACATAAAATATCTTTGAATTGTGTTTTTATGTGTTTCAGATACAAAAGGATTGAAAACTGATGAAAAATAGTCAAGTTTGCATAATTGGCAGTTTCAGTCCCTGAACTTTCATAAAATGGCAAATCTAGTCCCTGGTTATTCAAAACATGGAAAAATATCATCAAAGGTCCTTTGGGATTCACAAGTTGTCAGAAGAAGTCCTTTAAAGTCAAAAATTGCAAAATGACAACTTTGGTCCCTCAAGTTTGAAAAATGGCAAAATAGGCCCCTGAACTTTCACACTTTGGCAAAATTAGTCCCTGAAGGTTTAAAATGAATGAAAAGTCAACTTTAGTCCATGGGATATCAAACTTGTTCACAAATAGTCCCTGGATGAAAGTTTACAAAAATTGGCAACTTTTACCCCTCAAGTTACAAAATTGGCAAAATTAGTCCCTGGGTGTTTAAAAATGGAAATTTTACATAAAATACCCTTGTACCATTCATGAAATACAATTTGGAACTCTTAATTGGCTAATCCAAGAGCAAACGGCTCTTGGTAAAGATATCTCAAATCCGTTGATGGCTTGCAATTTGCCCAAAATTGTATGGTAATTCAACTCGCCATATCCTAAAAAGTGAAGAATTGGCTAGCCCGCAAGATTATGGCTTGTGGTAAAGGCAGTGGAAAAACCATAATTGGTATTCAGCTCACCAAGATGTTGACTATTCCATCAAGAGGTGGCTAGTCCAGAAGCAAACGACTTCTGGTAAAGACTTATCAAACCCGTTGAAAGCTGGTGATTTGCTTAAAATCACATAGTTATCAATGTACCATGGTTCTTACTTGAACTGAAACATTTGGCTACTCCAGAAGTGATGGCTTTTGGTAAAGAGACAAAATCCATTAAAATTTTTTTTTCAAAAGATTGCTAGAAACTAGCAATAGTTTAGTGTGGGGGATTGATGAGTGTGCAAATACTCATCATTTCTGTCACATTTAGACTGCAAAAACATCTGAAATCACATAGAAATACCACAAAATACATAAAATATCTTTGAATTGTGTTTTTATGTGTTTCAGATACAAAAGGATTGAAAACTGATGAAAAACAGTCAAGTTTGCATAATTGGCAGTTTCAGTCCCTGAACTTTCATAAAATGGCAAAACTAGTCCCTGGTTATTCAAAACATAAAAAATATCATCAAAGGTCCTT
>LBNU01032970.1:5858-21767 GCA_014162995.1 Artemisia annua
AAAGTAAATTAAATAAAAAGGAAGTAAAGAAAGAGAGGGGATGAAAAATTTACTTTCACCTCAAAAATAGAGTGAAAGTTTTATAAGCAAAATCATCTATCTTTCATTCATTTACTTTCACTTTCATTCTTCAAAAAAAACTTAAGAACACAACTAAAATTATTTTTTTTTATTTATTTATTTTTTTCTTTTACTCAACTTAAGAACACAATGTTCAAAAATAAAAAGTTTGTGTGCGTACGAACTTTTGTTTTTCTACGGGCCTGTTTGGCAGGAGTTTTTTGCGGAGCTGTTAGCTTTTTGTTATAAAATTAATCTCCTCTAAAATAGGTAGCTCCGTTTGGATACATTAACTTCAAGCTTTTATTTCAAACAAATAGCTCCTAAATGAAAAGTTGATTAATGAAGCTTTTTAAACATCTTGGAGATGTTAAAACATTAAATTATTGATATACCCTACAAACATTTATTTAAAATTATAAATATGTCCATTTATGTCATTTTACATCTTATAATTACATTTAACAGCTAACTTACCAAACACTTTTATTGAAAAAAAGATACACATTAGCTCAGGTTAACGCTTTGCATTTTACAGCTTACAGCTTACAGTTAACAGCTAGTTTTGCCAAACATAATGTAGTTATGGCGAATATATATTTGATTGGTTCGAGAAGCAGAAGAGACCTCCCCCAATGAAAGACAAAATGCAGCCATACCACGTCACACGAATTATTTCACCGTATCTATTGTTAACTTTAAAGCGATATGACCCATCGTGGCTCTCACCCTTTATTTTTCCAATATCTTGTACAAAAGATAGAATACAATTAATACAAAACATTATGTATTCAATTATTCAAATCAGTTTTCAATATTGCACATTAAAGAGATTGATATTCAACTACTTAACTGACGTTTAAATTGGCCAAATAACTATGGTTTAAAAAGGTACAAAGGTAATCATAGTTTAGGAATGTTATAAACATGAACAACTTCTAATAATTCATATTGAATTGTGATATGTTCAGTTTGCGACCATCTTTGAACCAGTTAAATTCAAAAGTTTTTGCACACTAACTTATTTAGTCACAAGAAAAACACAAATTGAGATGTACCTATATGAACTTAAAATTTCAGAAATGTAATTAATGAAACTTGATTGATATAGCCATATAGGTCATATTGGTCCATGCATAAGACTTTGATAATACTGAATTTATCATATGTGACTCTGTGCATCATCGGGGCCCAAAATTTTTGTTTTCTATACGAGAAATGATCGGAAGATTTAGAATCGTATCTAATATTTATAACCAATATAATGAAAGAACACTCTCTTAAAAACTTTTAACATGTCATTAACGTATTTCTTGAGAAATGCGATTGTTAATGCATAATATAAATATTACAAGTCTTTTACTAATTTTTCTTCCCTAACATTCAATTACTTCATAATATATACAATACAGACTTTGGCACTGCAGCCAACCCAACAGGCCCATTCGGCCCAACACCTATCCGGCTCAGCTGGAATATTTGGCTCGGCTTTGTTCCCGACTCAACATACACTTCTTCCAAATGTGTTTAGCACCATGACTTTATAGGATCGACATGAAAGATGGATATAGGTGTCTTCTCACATCCAAACTTACATTCAAGTAATAGGTAACGTTTATAATAAATTTTTATATCCATCTGTCTGTGTTGTTGATGGTAAAACTATATCTGTCACAAATATTGGTCATAGCATCTTTTAACCTTAAATCGTCCTTTATATTTACATAATGTTACTGTCGATCCTAATACAACAAAAAAATCTCATTTATGTTCGTCAATTTACTCGTTATAATGATTGTGTTGTTGAATTTGATGTTTATGGTTTCTTTGTGAATGATTTTTTGGCTCGCCATATCCTCCTCAAATGTGATAGTTTGAGAGATCTATATCCGGTTGCCAAGCCTTCTACTATTCCTGATGATTTGCTTTCTAAAAATCATACTACGTAGCCCCAATGCCTCGAGCATCCTCGTGAAGAAGTGCTACGTTATCTTGTTTCTCGTCAGTTTATTTTGTGTAACAAACGGAAGTCTCCATGTATTTCTCATGCATGTTAGCTTGGCAATCATGCGAGGAATTCTGTCGTTTAGTTCGAATTCTATAGTTACTCATTGTTTTGAGATTGTTCACTTAGATATTTGGATCTCTCCAAAAAGACGACATTTCGATAAAAATAAGTATCGCGAGGTATTTTTGGAAGATATTTATAATAAAGCCGAATGAAATGACAGACAGAGATCATTTCTCCGTCATTTCATTTGGCTTCATATAAATATCCCGTTAATATAAATAATGCCTAAAAACGTTATTAATATTTTTCGATATCTCTACGTTTTGATAATCACAAAATGAAAAATCATTAAACGTATGATTATTACGTAAACAAGTATTTAGTCGTAAATATTCATTTTAACAACTTAACTACTTAATGTATGAATAAACAAAATGCCTAATGTATTTTATGATCAAAGAAACATTAACTTAATCACTAGAATTTTTATAAAATGTCACAAACATTTTATATCTTTTAGAAAATCATTTTTGGTATTAAATAAATATGTTAAATCCATTATAAATATATGAATTCAAATTTTCAACCAAAAAATGGCAAAGTTGTTCCAGAAAAACCTTCCCTAGTAAAAGACAAAAATTTAAAGCCGTTACTGGGGGCGGCCCCCTTAAATACAAGGGCGGTCCCCTTAAAGTTTAAGGAGACTAGCACCTATTTAAGGGGACTGACCCCGCTCCTCCAGCTGTAAATTTTGCCTATAAATACTGGTTTATTTCTGGCATTTTTACTCACCTTTTGCACCCCAAACTTTCTGTTCTAAATCTCTCTACATATCCTTCTAAATTTTTTAATCATATAATCATAAGCTTTTGTTTTCAAGCTTCAACCATTCAAGTGCAAGAGAAGAATATTTCTACCTCTCAAGAAGAGAAGTATTACAACTTAGTGTGATCTAACTACCTAAGTCGTTGGTGTATTATACTTTTTAAATTATTCATTCATTTTTGTAAAAAGGTGTGTATACTAGTTAGATAGTTGTGAATATAAGTAAGTAGATTAGATTGGTAAGTTAGTTGGTAGAGTTGTGAAGAAGAAGTAGTGGTGTGAAGAACTAGAGCCAAGTCGTGAAGAAGTAGTGGTGTGAAGAACTAGAGCTAAGTCGTGAAGAAGTAGAATTAAGTTGTGAAGTAGTCGTGTGAAGTTGTGAAGAAGTTGTGTAGTGTTTAAAAGTCGTGAGATTGGTTCTAGCTAGGATTAGAACTCGACATTTAGCTTAGTGTCGTTAAATTGGTGTAAGCGGAAGTGTGTAAGGTTTTCTCCGCCATAAGGGAGCTTGTTGACATAGTGAAGAAAACTCTCGAGTTAGATGCTCGGGGAGTGGAGTAGGGCGAAGAGGTGCTTCGTAGCCGAACCACTATAAATCCTTTTTGTCGCGGTTCGATCTCTCCATCTCTTACTTATTATCTTCCTTGCATTCTTATTACTATATTACTTAGTTATAATTGTTCATAGTGTTGAAGAGTTGAGTTCACATAAATTCGAATCAAAGTTTTTAAAAGTAAACAAAGTTTTTATAACAAATTGAAAAAGACGTAAAACTATTCAAACCCCCCTTCTAGTTTTCCACATATCCTCCAAAAAAACCTTGTGATAAAATACGAAAAAAGAAAAAAAAAACATTGAAATAAGAATAGAAAATTACGATACTGAAAATAAAATACGACAACTAAAAACCATTAGAAACATTCTACTTGTTTTTTTTATGCATCCAATGAACTTTGTGACTGATGTTTTCTTGGATTCTGCTAGCCAATCGATAAAATTAATTATGAATCTCGATATCTTTCCAATTTTCCTCTTCTAAAAACTTTTTAACCACAACAAATTTTTCGGGCGGAATGTAAAAGCATTTCTTGCATTGTTTTATCATTCATCATCTTTTGCACTAGATGCTTTCGAAAACTCCTTAGGTAAGTCGATAATCTGTTCCTTACGAATGCATCGCCCTCAATTAGTTTTTCAACGCCTTGCTTAATTTTTTCGAGAGTACAAGCCATGATTTTTGGGAAAGAAAAGAGTATGGAATATGAAAGAGTGGAGGAAAATGTATGTGAAAGTGTATTTAAATTGTGATTTGGTTGGCTTATTTGAAGAATTTATTATTATTATTATTATTATTATTATTATTATTATTATTATTATTATTATTATTATTAGATGTAATATGCAAAAGAGGGCCCACAAAGTTTTCGAATAACCAAAAGTGATTGGCTCACCTTTCCTCTTTTGTTTTCGAACCACTCGCACGTGAGTTGGCTTTGGTGTAGTGGTGTTAGCTCGTGGAATGGTGCTCAAGAGTGAGGCCTCACAATTCACTGCCTTCAGCCTTAGAAAAACTTCATTGAGAAACGTTTCTCATAGTCAAAGACATGAAGTGAAGCCTTTGTTCACTACGGCTCAATCCGACTTATGCCATTTCCTTTCTTTTTTTAAACTTTTTCTCTTATATACATCTTGGGTTGTAAAAAAAGCCGACCCAACTCAAACCCAACCAGACCCGGATTCGGACCCGATTTAAGTCTATTCGGGTCTAGTTACTTGGGTCAAAACTTCTATTTGGGTTATTCGGGTCAAACTGAGTAACTTGAATACTAAACAGGGTCGGATATCGGGTTAAAAACTTGAAAATATTTGGCTAACTCAGGTTCGGGTGATCTGATTGACGCGAATAAAGTGTTTTTAATACTTTTCCTTTATAAATTATCTATATAGAATTATTGAACTAGGCATTTTCTTTTTAATCATTTACTCATATTCGGACTCATTTGAACCCGAATACGCCCGACCCGATTGGACCCGACATGAATAGACTCGACCGTGACTAATTCAAGATCTTAATAGGATCAGGCTCGAGTATGTTTTTAGCCTTAACCCGAATTGGTTCGATCCAAATTAACCCGCACCCGAACAATCCGACCCGAGTAACTCATCCACAAATATAATGCCACGTCGCTATGTAGGTATTCTTTGGTAAGATTTTTGGGGTTTTATCATTTTTCTTGAGTCTGCTCTCTAATTCAATGAGATAATAATTATTGTTATTCAACTTCCCCTGACTTTTTTTTTCTTTCCTGAACGAAATTCAACTTTCTTTGTCGCTACCTTTTTCTTTTTTTTTTTTCTCAACTTTAACTTCTTAACTCACATAGTTTTCTATAGAAAAAGTCACATTTTTTTGTAACCATCAATAATCAATCAGTGTATCTGGTCCACTGTAATTTATTCGGAATTTTGGTTAACCTTTTCTTGCTTTATACGATGACAAACTAATACAATATATTACTCCGGATAAGTTATTTGAAACCTTCTAAAAATAGAAATGTTATCTTTAGGGTTGTAAACGAACTGAACGTTCGATTAACATTTCAGAACCATTGGTAAAAAGTTCGTTTATGTTCATTTATTTATTAAACGAACGAACGTGAATAGTATTTTACGTTCGTTTAGTTAAATGAACGAACATAAACAAGGTCGCGTCCATTTATTTATGTTCGCGAACGTCCGATTATGTGTTTATTAACGTTCATTTATGTTTATTTATTTGTTTATCTTCGCATATCATATTTTTTAATTGTATACTTTTAAATTGGGTTGTTTAAACAAAACAACACTTATAGAGCAAAATAGTATGCATAATTTAATAAAGTTTATATTTGTTTTTTCTACGTTCATTTATGTATGATCGTTTATGTTCATTTAGGGTTCGATTAGTGTCTTAATGAACGAATATAAACGAACATGAACAACTCATTTTCTTAATAAACAAACGTGAACAAGAAAATTCGTCCATTTAAGCGTTCATGTTCGTTTATATGTTCGGTTAAAGCTAAATAAACGAACATGAACAAGTCTCCGTTCGTGTTCGTCCGGCTTGTTTACAGCCCTAGATTCACCATCATTTTTTTTAATTTTCTATTTTTTTAACAATGTTTTATTGTAACACTACGAAATAAAAAGTACGGAACAAAAAATATAAAGTTACGATAAACTAACAAAAAATACATAATAAAAACTGATAAAAAGTTGTGCTATAGTATGAACCGTAAGGTAAAAAAAGGAGGTGAAGGTTGTAAATAGTGAGCTAGGAGGGGTACCTATAGTTGTACCCATATATAAATCACATATTTGTGCTTGTTAAGAATCAGACTCACGACCACTTAAGGTGTCATTTGTTTTTTTATACAATTTTTTCTTTTTTTCACTTCTTTTCTTTGTGTGCGCACATAAATATTTATTTATTTATTTTTCAGATATAAGTGCTCTTTTTACTTCTTTCTTCTTGAAAAATTAGACATAAATTTTTATTTTTATTTATTTTTATTTTTATTTTTGGAAGAAACAAACTCACGACCGCAAGGTGTCATTTGTTTTTTTTTCAGAAACAATTTCTCCACCCTTTTTTTTTTTTTATACATAAGTGCTTTTTTTCAGGTTGTTACTTCTCAAAATTATATATATATTTTTTACTTTTATTCACTTTCCAACACAAATCTTATATATTTCTCTCATTTTATTCTTTCAAAAGCAAAAAAAAAAAAAAAAAAAAAAAATTAAAAAAAAAATAAAAATAATAATAATAATAATAATAATAATAATAAATAATAATAATAAATAAAAAAAATAAACAGTTTTCTTTCCTTACAAATGAAAACTTTAGATGTACCTCTTTTACAGACTTGGTTTGCAAATAAAATATAAAACATATGAAAAACAAATGACCACTTATTTGGTGATCTCGCACTCTCACGAATATTGTTAGGCCAAAGATCCATCAGTTTGAACTTGTATTATCCGCTAGAGCTACTATTATGTACCGTATTAGAATCGAAATTTTCAACCATTTATTTCTACAAGAATCTATTGATTTGAAAAAAATATATAGCATGCCCTAATATCCATTTAAAAGATCCAAATGTAAAATTGATGAGGTAAAAGTAAATAGATTTTATGCTTCATGTCTCATAAAGACGCATCAAAAGTTCAACAGGAATATAAATTGTATGATAGAAGAGATGTTTTGAAAAATCTTAGTCTTGAAGATCTAAACCTTTTTTTTTTTTTTTTTTTTTTTTTTTTTTTTTTTTTTTTTTTTTTTTTTTTTTTTTTTTTTTTTTTTTTTTTTTTTTTTAATTGTAATAAGGGATTTAATAAAAATTCAATATGAAAGTCAAGCTAATTAATTTGATTTTGGCGTATATAAAAGTATGTGGTATTTCGTGGTCTCGTGTAACGTAGATGCCAAGGCGTTTAAAGTTATTTACACTTGCAATCAATGGTTGCTAAGTCGTAGTCAACTAGAATGTGGCAATCAACCTTTAAAATGTGCTTGTAAAATGTTAAGAGTAGTTCAATATTTGCTTTAGCAGATATGTGTAAACATGCATCATATCATAACTCAACTTCAACCTTATTTTTTTTAATCGTTACTCTAAAACGGAGGAGGAGACAGCAGAGGACAAGGTGACATCTCACCTTAGAGCACTCGCAATCGTCACCTGGGTTAAATTTTAACACACTGTCACGTCAGCGTTGCATCAGCTTTAACCTTTTCACCTTAACTCACAAAAAAACACCCGTAATCATAACTCAGCTTTAACTCAACTATTTTCAAATTCAACCCTAAACTAAAACTAATATTTCATTTAATAACTAAAACAACATTTATAAAACACAACTTATATTAATCATTAAACTTTAAACACACATTCAATTTAAAACACGAACTACATTAAACATTAAACTATGAAATACAAAGTACGATTAAAAAAAGGAATCATCGGAAACGTAACCCTCCTCCTCGCTCGAACTCTCTGGTCGAATAGGGCCTAACCCCAAGGCCCAGCGGTATGGTGCTTGTCTGTTTAGCCGCTCCCTACGAACAGCTTCCTCATCCCTACGAGCACGTGCTTCACGCTCTTCGGCTTCTTCAACCTCTCGCAAGACTTGCATATCTTGCTCGAAGAGCTCTTCATCAGTCAACCCATTCCAAATTGGTCGTTTTCCACCGGTGGATTGTTCACCGGTTGATCGGGTTATTGTTGGACAACCGGTGGATTGGGCACCGGTTCATTTTCCGGTGTGAATACCGGAAAGATGTCTTCCGGTGGAGTGTTCACCGGTTCATTTGGAATCCTGCTGGAGCTTGGGAATTGCTGGAAAAAGTCATGGTGACTTGGGAATTGCTGGGAGAAGTCACGAGTAAGTGGGAATTGCTGGGAGAAGTCACGGTGACTTGAAAATTGCTGGGAGAAGTCTTTGCGAGACATTGTTGTAGAGAGACTTAATAAATTTTATGTGTGTATAAACAAGCCAGTGTATCTATACTATCTAATACTCCCTCCGTCCCAAATTTATTGTCCTCTATTGAATTTTCCGGTCTTTCTTCCTTAACTTTGACTATAAATATTTTTGTTTGTGTTACACAATTTTTGATAAAAATTATACCAAATGAAAATACATTTAAAACTCAATCCGTTCATATATTTTGTATCAAGTATTATGTAATGTAAACAAAAATACTTAAGGTCAAAGTTGAAAAGTAAACACCGAAAAAGTTAATAGGGGACAATAATTTTGGGACGGAGGGAGTATATGAAGGTTTTGAACAAGCCGGCTAAGCGCTTGACATTAAAAACGTAATTAATATTCATACGTGTAACTTCCTTATTTGGCTACAAAGTACAACACAACAAAGCATTCGTTTTTTGGTCATCACTTTGAGAAAGTCAAATAACAAGCCGCTTACACAAAACTCTGTCCAATCTTCCACTACACACTCTTCTCAAACAGTTACAAATCATCCTTAATGACAGCCTTTCATAGATAATCCTTTCCTTCTATTGTTCACTGATTCAAACTCCAAAACACATAAACAAATCTTCTTACACAAATGTCTCACTTAATAATAATACAAACCCAATTCCTTTCCATGATTTCTATGCCATACCGATTCAAAATCATCAAGAAAACATTTTGATTGATTTATCTGTGTGCCGGTGATGTGTATGATTTTAATATGAAAGAGTTGGTAAGTACTAATTTATTATAATATTTAGGCTATCGAATTATTAGTTCCATATTACATTATTTTGTTTCGATTTATTTGTATTTTACCAGAAGCCTATGCACAAAACCTCTGACTTTGAGCGATTTGTTCGTATGGTTGGAAAGCAATTAAATTGTTCTTCATTTGCAAGTGATTTGGTAAGTATTGAATCTATTCGACCTGTTTTATTTTTGATGTTTTTGATGTAAATCCCATAGTTACGATGTTTTTGATGTGTTGTTTTTTTGAATAATCAATCTAATATTTTTTAGGTCAGTTTTCATATGGACGGTTGATTGGCCCTCAACGGTCAGGTTATATTAGTCAACCACTTGTGAATGGTCAACCATATAAGTCAAACTTATCAAGGGCGCAATGCAATTACACCAAAGGAGTACAGAATATCCCCAGGTCGTTTAATCCCAACGAGGTGTGAAATCTGTAATAAAACGAATCTGTGATCAGGAATATTGAACAGAAAAGGGTGATGAATGTTTACACTAAGGAATATAAAAAGAAATAGCTTAAACAAGCTATAAAAACAAATACGTGAAATCAGATTACTTAAAAACGTAAAAGCACTTAAAAACGTACGTTTAGGTTAAAATAAACGTAAACGTAAAAAAACAAAAGATCGATTTTTAACTATAGAAGAATTTGCATGTCTTAGCGACTTAAATGCAAATTAATTAAATTTAAAATATTTATTTATAATTAAAAACTTATTATAAAGTTAAGAAAATCTAAAAACCTAAAACGTGTACGTTTACATTTAAATAAACGTCTACGTACAAGATAAAAAGTGAAAAGTGATCAATATAACTCCCACAAATGTGAAAATTATATTTTTGTGATCCTAATGACTTAAGAAAATTATTGGAAAAATAAAAATATTTATTAGACTTATTAATTAATTATTATTAATTAAAAACTATTTTAAACTATTTAATAATTACCTAAAAATTAGAAAATGTAAAATAAAGCCTAAGAAAATAAAATAAAAATTTAAAAAAGTCTAAAATAACATAAAAGAATTTCTGAAACTGAAAATATATTTATTACACTATTTATGTATTTATTATTAATTAATTACTATTTATTAATTACTAAAACTATTATTGATTTATTATAAATACTAAATAACCTAAGAAAAATCTGAAACTTTTTATATAATTATTAAATAAATATAGGAACCTAGGAAAATTATAAAAACTATATGTCCTTAATGAAAATAAGCTAATAAGCAATTAGCTCCTAAATAGAAGCTATCACTTATTTTATTTTTGATTTTTCTTGATTTTATTTTTACAAAAATATTTTACAACTGAAAATAAGTAACTTTAATGAAGGGAGTTTGGCTGAATGTGAATAATAAGCAGAATGCAAGCTTGTTTGTGAGACAGAATAAGCAAAAAGCTTATTAAGATTTGGATAAGCTTGAATAAACTACAATATTGAGCCACAAACTAAAATAAGCCAACTAATAATGATAATAACTAGGAATAAGCACAGGGGAACCAAATGAATACACACAATAAGCTACAATCAACAAATAAGCATTTAGCTTATTTGACAGGCCAAGATTGGCCTAAAGAGTCAACTGCAGGCTACTGTGGAGATCACTAGGGGGTTCAGGAGTCCAATATAAGCTTTGAACTAGAAAGACAACCTGGTGAGCTTCTCAAAAACCCCAAGGTATCAGCTTAAGGCTTACAAATAAGCTCACAAGAAGCTTGTGATTGGAGCTTAGAAACACTGATGAATCAGTGTTTACAATGAAATGGGACAAGATGAAAGCTTATTGCAGGCTTATTAAATAAGCTGGAAATTACAAATAAAGCTATGAACCTTAAAGTTTGGTAGATAAGCTTCACAAAAAGCCAAAATACACAAGTTTAGGCCCACTGGATAGCTTATAAAGAGCTTATGACACAAGCCTCAACTACACTGATGAGTCAGTGTAGTGAGATTTTGAGAAAACATGAAGAACACAATAAGCAGTCATAATAAGCATTATATGGAAAAATGAGCACTCAAATAGCAATCTAGCCAGAAGGGCTTCTAAATTAAACAATAATCACAAGCTAACATGCAACAGAGAACAATCTAGGAGCTTTTGAAAGTGGCTATTGAGCCAAATCTCCCCTGGTGCAGGGGAGGTTTTTGAAAAAGTAGCCAAAACAAGCTATCAAATAAGCAGTTTAACAAAATATAAAAATTAACTAAAAATATTATAGTAAACAAGAGCAGCAAAATATTAAGTCTCTAAAAAGTTACAACCTAAAACCTAATATTAAGATCACAATAAAATCTACAAGTTTATTCAAAAATTTATTCTATGAGATTTTGACTTTTTAGATTGAACACTAGCTTTGACTTTCTTGAGATTCTACTGCTTCCTAATGATTTAATATGTTGTTATGAGCTATGATGAACCTGAATTAAGCAAATAAATGCACTTATGCAACTATATGATGAGAATTGGAACCTTAAATCCTAACAGATAATAAGTTAATGGAGAATAAAAGCTATTTTGACTTTCTTATTAATTACCACTGAATTTTATGATAGAACTAAGCTAATAGAACCTGTTTAAGCATGTAACAATAGATAACAACCAACAAATTGACCTATAGATCAGATAAACAGATTAATCCAAACACCACTTAAACAAACTGATTATAAGATTTCTTAGGTAAATTACTGTTTCAAGCCATAAAACATATCCACAAGGTTATTATATGAAAATATGGACTGATATAAGCATACAAACACAACAAATAACAACAATTGCTCATGGATCATTGATGGACAATTTTCACAGTGAAAGTGATATATTGAGCAACAAGTGATTACAAAGAACAAGCAAGGTGTTTCAAGCAATCACTTCACTTAAATACACAAAATAAGCACAGAAAGACCAAAGATAAGCAGTACAAAGCAGTTAAACAATAAAAATCTAAAAATGAGAATTAAACTCACAATATGCAATCCAGCTACAAACCAATAACCAGGACCATAAACACTCCTATAAGCTTACCACTAAGCCTCTAATACCATTGCCATCCATAATTAACAATGCTCCAGCCTTCTTGTTCTTGTACACTGATTTTTTTATTTTTCTCACTATTTTTGTATATTTTTGAGTATTTTTTATTTCTAAGTAATATTGGTTCTTTATCTTTCTAATAGATTTCAGAAGCTATGTAAGGAGCTTACATGAGCTTAAAAGTCCAAATACACCACTGTAAACAACATTTCACTAATCATGAGATTTGAACAAGAAATTAGCATAAACTGTAATTCAAGCTTAACACTATAATTGTAGATGGTAAAAGATTTATTATACACTGAAACACTTATTGAAATGCTCAAAAGCTTAGAACAACACTGGAAATTAAGACATAAGTTTAAACGACAAATAAAAACAAAGAAATAAACTACATACTCTATTACATTGCCTCTATCTAGCATATATAGATATTTTCCAACTATGTCGACCACTCTGAGAAAATCCCACTCATTTCCAGCTGTTAGATCCCACGAATTCATCTTAACCGTCCACTTGCACTTTTGGCGCCAAAAAGTCTTATAGCAGTTTGGGGTGGTTTTGAAGCAATTAAAGAATTTTGTTGGTTGTGGAGGTGTAAGGGACAGGAAAGGTGAGTTTTAATGAGGAAGGGATGGGGTGAAGGTGAAACCAGGTGAGGTGGAGGGTGATTTTGGTTTGCAGTGTGTTGGGAGGGAAAGGGTGAACAGGGGAGGTGGGTTTGACTGGGGTCAAACCCCGTTTTATAAAAGAGTGGTATTGGGTTTGTGTTGGGCTGGAGTAAAATGGGCCAGGGTTTGTAAAGGGTTTGTTTTATTTATTTTGGGCTAAGCGTAAATGGGTTAAGGGTTTAATATAAGGTTTGGTTTAGTAGTTTAAGCCCAAGGACTAAAATGGTACAAAGCTGAAACTTTAGGGACCTAAACTGCCAACTTTCTAAACTTTCTTCAAGGGCTAAACCTGCCATATAATAATAACACAAGGACCAAAGTTGATAATTTTTAACATTTTAAAACTTATAAGGACCTTTTATGTCATTTTTGGATTCTTAGGGGGTGAAATTGTAAATTCCCCAAAAGTTATCAAAAAGGACTTTTCCTGCCAAGTTTGAATATTACAAGGGTAATTTTGATATTTTTCACTTTTTTAAATACCCAGGGACCATTTTTGCCACTTTTGAAACTTGAGGGGCCTTTTATGCCAATTGTTGAAAACTTTCATCCAGGGACTAAAAGTGAACATGTTTGATATCCCATGGACTAAAGTTGACTTTTCTTCCATTTTAAACCTTCAGGGACTAGTTAGGCCAAAGTGTGAAAGTTCAGGGGCCTATTTTGCCATTTTTCAAACTTGAGGGACCAAAGTTGTCATTTTGCAATTTTTGACTTAAAGGACTTCTTTTGACAACTTGTGAATCCCAAAGGACCTTTGATGATATTTTCCATGTTTTGAATAACCAGGGACTAGATTTGCCAATTTTTCAAAGTTCAGGGACTGAAACTGCCAATTATGCAAACTTGACTGTTTTTCATCAGTTTTCAATCTTTTTGTATCTGAAACACATAAAAACACAATTCAAACATATTTTATGTATTTTGTGGTATTTCTGTGTGATTTCAGATGTTTTTGTAGTTTAAATGTGACAGAAATGATGAGTATTTGCACACTCATCAACGGTGCACTCTCTTTCTTAATGTAAGTTTTTATGAATTTATGCCTACGAAGTGCTTGACGAAATGCTTGACTATATAGTTTTCTCAATAAAAGATCATTGTAGATGTAGAACGATAGCTAAAATTCGATCCAGTTGTTAGACCTGTTAATGTGGGCTGGTGAATTTTTTTCTCCTTATACGCTAATATATCTATCAAGAGTATGACCGATTAAAATTTTAACCTAAATGATCTAACAAGAAATTAAATATATGTTGCAGAAAATAGTTTGTGCAATGCCTGCAATGATAAAAATCACTTGAGGAAGGTGTAAGGTATGGTTTTTGTTGCATTTGATCCTACAATTACATGCGGATTTTCTTTATTGAACTTTGCATTACAATTACATGCGGATTTTGTTTATTGAACTTTGTAGATGAAAGAGTTCGTTGTAGAGGAAAACATGCACCAAGTATAGGAAGGGTTGTTTTAATAAGTTGGTTGATAAATAGTTTCGTTATATTGGATCTTTGTTTATAAGGTAATATAACAAAAAAACTTACATTTTGTATTAACGGAATACCATGATATTCATAAGATGTTGTTTTCTGTTAATTGAACGGTCAACACAAGTCATGTTGTTATGTGGTATTGGTGTTATTGTGGGGAGAAGAAAAAAGGTAATTTTTTTTTTTTTTTTTTAATCTCGGGTAGGTATATATGAAGTTAATCCGGTTTTTTAGACAAAATGGTAAATCAAATATTATGAATCTTGGTTTCTTCAATCTTGGTAGTCTCGATTATGGATGGACAAAATAGGTGTTCGGGTTTGTTGTTGTTTGGGTTTTTTTTTAACAACAAGAATGTATTTCGAAAAACTGGTTGTTTTAGAAAAAAACATGGTTGTTTCAACTGGTTGCATTTGTGAAAGAAAAAAATGGTTGTTTCAAAACATCACGATTTGAAAACAACATGGTTATTTTAGAAAGAACAGTGGACAATTACTTATGAGTTGATGCTATTTTTTGCTTGTTTCGACTATTTATCTTTCAATATTTTTTGTTGTCGTATACGAATGGGCTATAAGTAAAGGCAATAAGGCAATATTTTTCAATCTAAAACTACTAGTATACGTCAAGGCAATATGGAAAAAGAGTCTACCAAGTAAAGTCAAAAAGCATGCTCTAAGAAAGGAGAGGCTTTTTCAATGGTATCTAACCTGATTTGCAGTCTTTTTCGAACCTTGGCTAAACAGATAGTAACAACCCGAAGCTTGGCTAAAAAGATAGTAACAACCTGCAAAAATACAAACATACAAAATCAAATGATGAAAAAGTCTATTCACAAATGCGGTTGATAATAGTAATAATTTGAAGTACCTACTTTATTTCATTTCTTCACAAATTCAACTCAAGTGTAAGAAAAAATTTGGTAAATCAATTTAGATTGGTAAAAAAAATTAAGTGTGTTTAAAATTAAATTAGCCACTATTTATACATAATTAAATCTGGTTATGACTTCTAATTATTTAAGTTGGTTAACAGGTAAATTAAAGATTAACAAATTTCAAAGTAAATTAGTCAAAAGCATGTGAAAAAATAGTTGGTTGAAAATGTAAATTATTTAAGTTGATTTGACTAATGGTCAAAAGTTAGCTGAAAACCAAGACGACTTTGCAAATTAACATGCTCACAAAATTTAAGATGAAAAAATAAATAGGTCAAAATTTGTTTTAGTGGGGTATAAACCATATGACCCTTGGGTAAAACCACAACCCAATTTTCCAACTACATTGTTTTTTGTGTAACCAAAGTACACACATTCCTTTGCAGTTTCCTACAAAAAGAATTAATTTAAGGAGGCCCGTTAAAACTGTACGAACACAAATGAATTAATGAGCAAATGCAATGAATATCAAAATGCAGCTTTAAGTTGGAAGTCATTTGTAGAAAGTTATTCCCCGGACAGGTGCTCATAGCTAGACGGTTTAAAGTAAGTTGATCAGAAGATAGGGATTTTTTTTTTTTTTTTT
>LBNU01032970.1:22094-41338 GCA_014162995.1 Artemisia annua
GGGGGGGGCTTTGCCAAACAACCTACATTTCCCTCTCAGTGGAAGGCTTCAGTTGTTTGGGAACACACTCCCTCCATGATGACCATCCATTACCACCTGTGGGAATGCAAAGTATAGATCATGAAGTGCCATCTTTCATCACTCTCAATTCCATACTACTTGCACTCCCCTCCGAGACCATTTACCCTTCACAAGAGGAAGTCCTACTTTATTGTACATCTTTATTGAGATAGACCTCCTATACAACCAACCATAGCTCCCTAGTTTCCTCCCAAGGCCAAACTAGGATAAACTATGAGACTAGTATAGGTACAGTCACACAGATAAGACTCCAAGATACAAGGTACTTCACAATTGTAATAGCCTGATATAAAGAAATGTTGGTTATTTTTGCATACTGCCATAATAAACCACATATCCAAACACCCCCATATCATTATAACCATACTAACAGAACCATACTTTCACCTATATACCACACTATTTGCATTCAAAGTGATCCATTGCCCTTCTTAGAAACCACATTAAGTTTCACTTCCCATTCCTTTTCAGTATCACTAACAGCTTTGGACTCCCTCATTCTCAGGCTTGCCAACCTCATTCTCACAATGTCACATAAATCCTTGAACAAGTCATCCACATTTCTTCTTTCATCTCTAAATAGTCTGTTATTCCTTTCTTGCCACACTAAGTACACACAAGTTGCCAAACACAATCTTCTAATAATACTGCCAACTGAATTACCATTATAACATTCAACAAATCTTCCAATCACCTCTTCCTAACTAGTGCTTGTGTCTGTCATTTTAAGTTTCTGCACAACTCTTCTCCATAGAATATATACTAGTGAAAGGGCAATTGAAAAATAGATGGTCATGAGAATCTATATCACTATAACAGAGGAGACACACCATAAGATCATAATTCCCTCATTTCCTTATTTTATCTTGGGTAGGAAGCTTCTTCTGGACAACTAACCATAATATGAAAGCATGTTTGGGAACATTTTGAGAAGATAGAGATGTTATAAATCCTCAACTATGTGAACCCCATTTGTGATAAAGGAAATAAAAACTAGCACTCAATCACCGCACTCAATCACTCATGTTTGGTAATAAGTTAATAACTAAAAAGTTTGTTTAGTATGTAAGAAATGTGTAAAATTATACTTAAGCTAATTGTACAGAAAATATAAAAATGTACGTAATGCTAAAAAAGTTAGTTATATGTAAACCGGCGGATTTTCACATCGCGTGCAATAAAGAGACTGGTTGTTCTCTGATGTGGAAAGCATTAAAGCTCTACAACCCAAAGTCTGAGATTGTTCTACGTACATTGCGTTACTTGCATGGTTCATGAGGTTTTTACATTATCAAAAAATGTAATTTATAGCAATATGCAAATAATATTTTAAAGTGCTGAGAATGGTCAGTGGTACTCCTGTTTAGCCATTGAGAGTATATCTAAAGATAATGTTGTTGTATCTTTGTTTCTGTTTCAAGACAGAAAGCATATTAATTAGGCATTCGCTTGTCTTCGAAACTATTTGGGTTGTTAATGACGTACAAGAAATTTTTTGGAACATCGTGTGTTTTTTAATTTTTAGTTCATAATTAAATAACAGTGATTTCAGGTTTATTTATTGTAACTCAGATTGTTTATTCAACAAAAAAACATATTATACTCATTTTTAGTTCATGATTAAATAAAATTACTACATACAATGCTTCATAATCCATAGTTCCATACAAGTCTGCAACTCTAAAACCTTCAAGTCATGTCACGTGCTTTAATTTTAAAGCACAATTATTCATACATCATTTTGGTCATAGTGGTGTTTCTGAGATGAATTTTGATACCAATCATAAAGGCTGCATTTTCACACGTTAGATCTTCAAATGGATATCTGAGATGGAGTATTTTGATAATTAGTGGAGGATTGGCTAAATAATCGTTATATTTGGGAGGTGATTTTTACACGGAGACTTTTACTACATTCACATAATTATTATGTGATTTTACCGTTACGTCCTCCTAACCCTTTTAAATACCATCTATCTAGTTTTTCTAGTTTTTCCGGTGAGCCACTGTCGACATATAATGTTGCACATCCAAATTCAGTTGGACTCTTAACACATATTTTGGCATAACCATTACAGTGAGACTGATCCTCATGATAACACTATTTTAGTGGTTCAAGTTTACACCTTTAGATAACATCAACCTTCAAAATGATACTACGTATTTCATTATTTAGCATATTAGTTGATTCAAAGTTTCAGTGGTGCAAGTTTGCAACTTTAGATAACAAAAATAATCCTTTCACTGACAAATTTCCTGGATCTAAATCACCATTGTCACACCCGATAATGATATTTGCTCGGTATTTGTTAATCTCTAAATTAAAACCAATATCTGATAACAGTTTGAACCATATATATTTAAATTCCAGTGACACTAGATCACGGACGCCATTAGTATCTCGAGTGGTGGAGTTATTGAAGGAGTACAACTGAGTTAACGCTCACTGATTCTGTTTCAAATTTGCTCATTTTTCATCATTTACTCTCGGGGTGTTCAAGAATTTCCCTTTTTCCGATGGCAGATCCGATTAAAAGATTAGTACGATTAGGATACTGAATTGGTGATTTGTGAAAGGGATATGAAATTGTTAGTGCAACTAATGTAACGATTTGTTTGTTAATGATTATGGTGGTGAAAAAAAGTAAAAGAACGCTAGAACGTAGAGAAAAGTTAAAGCTCTCAATTTGTCTTATGCTAAAACAGTTGGAGTGGCTAGAAAACCGAAAATATACTCATCAATGGAGGTATGTCTTATGCTAAAACAATTTGTCTTATGCTAAACTATTTATTTCATTTTTCATGCCCGACATATTAATTTAATGAAGTGTTATCTTAATATTATCTTTTATTTTTTGTGACATGCTGTTTTCTATGACTAGTTTATGTCATCATTATTGTAGATAAATGAATGCATCCGATTGAAGAATAATGTGTCTTGAAAGTGTTTGTTCGAAGCCACTTTGTGTGGTTCGTATTCTAACCCGTAACACATTTAACTTGATAGAAAATGCAAACCAAAAGTGCAACGCTCATCTTTGTTTGCGTGGACACTCATTTTCGTCTATCTTGAATTCTTACCCGAAAAGCACTCTTCATATTAATTTCACATTCAAAGCCCCTCCTCATAAGTACTAGCAAAATACGCATACGATGTGCATGGGGTGGCCGAGCACCTAGGACGAGTCTGAATCTAGTATACACTAGGTGGTTGTTAGACACTTAAAACTCAGTACATCTATATTTTAGTAAAACTAAGATTTAAGATCATTTGAGGACAAAACTTTTTTTTACATACCTAGGGACTAATCTCCACCTTTTATTTTATTTGATCTAATGGATGAGATTAATCACAACAATTTAAAAAATCTACATTTATCTTTTTTTTTTCAAATATTAATATTTTTCAAACCGTTAATCGTTAAACGAAAAAAAATATACCGTTACGACGAGCATTTAATTATCTTTCTATACATAGGCACTTTGATATACTTTCGACAAAAAAAAAAAAAAAAAATCGTTTTTTTCACCTATTTTTCGTTACCGAGCATTTTCAAGATGATTATTGCAACTTGAACCAGGATGAGTTAATCAGTTTTTTAGATGGGATAATGCTTTTTGAGTACTCTTTTAGTTGATGTAGGCACCATTTATCGCTATTGAGACATATACGAAACACAAGCACTCTTGGGCAAGGTTAATGAATAGAAGAATGGAAAGGGATTACTCATGGGATAATAATTCAGTTAATTTGAAAAAGTTGTCAACCAAAAGATAAATATAGAACTCATATTTGTCATAAAACCAATGAACAAATTCTAACCATTCATTTTTTATCAAATAAATAAATAAATAAATAAACTTTCACCATTTTTTAAAAATTTAAATATCTCGCATAATGTAAATGTGTTCCTCTATTAGGTTATAGTAATAACTCAATTAATGTATCCATACATTGATTGCCTTATTTTCACGTAATCCAAACAACATTGTTTTATGCTTATATGTAAAATTATCAATTTTAGTAGTAATGAGTATCTTTTATTTTGTTTTAGGTTTATCAATTCTTTGTTTTATTTGACACCATAACAATTTGACCTGGTTTGGATGACTAAAACTAAATTACGCACTTAAAATACTATAGAATGCAAAGGTGTAGCAACCAAAACCAACGGAAAAGAATGTAAACAAAGACCAACACGTGTACCATAATTAAACTTAGTTGGACCATGAACATGTTAATGTTGTAGCCAAACTAATATGATAACACTTGATATGCATAGTGTTAATGAATGATTCTTTAAATTATACGTAAGTGAAAATTGTTAATGGATGCCCATTAGGAGACATTGCAGTTGTACAATTATGCTTATGTAAAAGTGAATACAAAAGTTTTTTTTATGCTTTTACCAGTTGACAAGATTCTTTTTTAGTCCTTCTACCAATTCAATAAAATTCTTATCATTCGGTATTCATTTATGCAGGTTGTCCAGTTGGGATGGCATTGGTAATATGCGAAGTTTCACATAGTTTTGAAAGCATACCACCAACTAATGCTCTCACATGAGTTAGGCGAACTCTTTGACGTATAGGCTCTTATTATAATGACAGTTGTTTTGCAATTAGTATCTTTACAGTAATAAAATCATTGCTTATTGCTTTTGTGTCGTTGATGGCATCCTATATGCTATAATTTCTTATCGTTTTATGGGTTCAAAAATTTAGAGGTATCAAAATAGGCGGTGGGTTGGACAACTGATAAGAAATAGGCGAGTCTTTGCGATAGTGTAAGCATTTCGGATGTCTAAAAGAAGTCGTTTAGCAAAATTGTATTGTTTTCATGAAGACCAGCTCAATGACCATGGCTTTGTGTGTACATTAGGTGATTAGACCATATTGTATCATTTGAATTTTTTGGTAATGTTTTTATAGTTTAGCCTTTTGTACAACATTTTATTTGTGAGTAAACAAGAGAGTTTGGTATATGACATGTAATTATTTGGAAAAGAAGTCTAATGGCCAAAAATTATGGAGTAGTTCAAGTTTACAGCATACACAAAGTATTCATAGCTTAGATACAGTAAAAAGTGGGTTTGTGGATTAGGTGCATTTTATTAATTAAACGAACCTTAAAATTATGTGAGTGGACCATTTAGTTGTTAGAGTTGCACTTCAGTAAGATGTTATCCCGTTAATCGCTCTAAACTAGAAATGGTTTTTAGCCAACTTATGGGTCAAACATATTAAGAGTGATCTAATATACTTAGTTGCTCAACCTAGAGTGCTTTCTTCTTTCATTATTTTTAGAATTTTAGTGAAGTAGCTTTTGTAATCAATAGTACTTTAATACTTAGAACATAAATAGTTTACAAGACTCACTAAATTGGATAGAGAAAGTAACTGCGGATCAATTTAATCTGTCCCACATAAAAAATGACCGAGTTTTACACGTTACTCAAGCCTTCCATGTTTTCAAATCTACAAGTTATGAAATTGTCTCACTACTCTTCAAAGTGCAGCTTAATCATAAATTTTCATGTGAATATAATGAATAAAGAGATGGCTATACTTGATGCAGTTTACACTCATGAAGAAAATTTTGGACCACAAGGTTAGAGTCCTAATTTGAAGTAGTTAGAATCAATATTGTAATCAGGTAAGCAGTGCTTGAATCATCATGACGTCATCCCAACATCAATGTACGTTACGTTGCTGTTTCAAGAGTAAAAAGAAAGCATGGTTTGAAGGTTGGTAATGTCTCCAAAACCAAAACAAATGTTGTGCATAAAGAAGTACTTGAAGGTCTATGATCAAAACTTCAAAAGGTATGTAAAATACACACATCCCTTTTTCTTTCTCATATTCTCTCAATTATAATATATTATCAGTAACAACATGCATTTACTCACATCATATATGGACTATTAGGTGTGCATGGCATGGACATTGGGTTTAAATCGATAGGCACTCACACAAATCTTTTGCTACTCAAGACAATCAGTTTTGGAGACCCCAAGCTTGGACGTTTGTTAGTGTAGTTGTAACAGAAGCAATTTCTTATCTGATAATGGACGCACTGTCTCATTCTTTGTTTCATATTTTAATGGAACAAGTTTACGTTATTACTTTCCTTATCATCTCATTTTCTCTATTCTTTAAAAAATAACAAATGTCGTCTACAAAGACTATTTTTGATGTTTTTGATGTAAATCACATAGTTACGATGTTTTTGATGTGTTGTTTTTTTGAATAATCAATCTAATATTTTTTAGGTCAGTTTTCATATGGACGGTGCACTCTCTTTCTTAATGTAAGTTTTTATGAATTCATGCCTACGAAGTGCTTGACGAAATGCTTGACTATATAGTTTTCTCAATAAAAGATCATTGTAGATGTAGAACGATACCTAAATTCGATCCAGTTGTTAGACCTGTTAATTTGGGCTGGTGATTTTTTTTTCTCCTTATACGCTAATATATCTATCAAGAGTATGACCGATTAAAATTTTAACCTAAATGATCTAACAAGAAATTAAATATATGTTGCAGAAAATAGTTTGTGCAATGCCTGCAATGATAAAAATCACTTGAGGAAGGTGTAAGGTATGGTTTTTGTTGCATTTGATCCTACAATTACATGCGGATTTTGTTTATTGAACTTTGCATTACAATTACATGCGGATTTTGTTTATTGAACTTTGTAGATGAAAGAGTTCTTTGTAGAGGAAAACATGCACCAAGTATAGGAAGAGTTGTTTTAATAAGTTGGTTGATAAATAGTTTCGTTATATTGGATCTTTATTTATAAGGTAATATAACAAAAAAACTTACATTTTGTATTAACGGAATACCATGATATTCATAAGTTGTTGTTTTCTGTTAATTGAACGGTCAACACAAGTCATGTTGTTATGTGGTATTGGTGTTATTGTGGGGAGAAGAAAAATGGTTTTGATCAAAGATGGATAAAGTATCATATATTGTTTCAAAATGAATTATTCATCATATGATAGATGCAAAAATATGTGTTTCTCTTTTATATGTTTGTAATTATGATTTCAAGTTAACAAGCTTTTTATTTAATTTTTGCAGGTTCATGATCCTTTTGGCTTATACACTGGTATGGCTTTTTCATCATTAGTTATGATTCAAATTTGTTTTCATCAATTAAAGTTTTAATTCAAAATGGGTGTTTCATGAAATGCACAATTTTTTTTGATGAAATGCTGAATAAGCTAAAGCTTATAAAGTATCATACACACTAAACTGTCAAGATCCCCTGTACCAAGTTGGGTTTTTTAAACTTTAAACTAATATCGATTTATGAAGATTCATATGTCCATCCACTCTGTCTCATGAAAGAAACATTGTTTGGGAATCTTATCGGTGTTGTAGCAGGGATAAATGTGTGAAGCAAAGGGTATGTTGTTCACACATTAATCCTTTTAAGTTTTGGTTTGTTGTGTTGAATTTAGGATATAAGAATAATCACATTTATTATTACTTTTTATATATCTTTGTTTTGGTTGGTGTTATCTAATAAGGGTATGTAAACTAACTACTCCATATGTGTTTTAGTCTCAATAATTTGATCAAAATATATGAGCAGCATATCTTTAACATTTGGGAGACAGTTATCAAATTATTTTGTTAGTTACCATTCAGTTAGAATGGTGTGGTCTATCTTTGCATGATGATGACTCCTTTTGGTAATAAAATTTCATGCACTTATATCTATTAAGCTAATACTTTTCGAAATCCTCATGTCTATCTTTAAATTTTGTACTAAGGTTGACAATGATAGTGCACTATAGTTGTAGGCTATTAGTTAAAGGATGTTAACTTTTAGAACTCCATGATCTTTCACCAGGCGGTTAAGGAAATCCTGCATATTAGCAATAATCATATGGTTAGCTAATTGGGCCATTTAGTTTGCTGTTACAAATTATTTTGTGTATTGGTCTGATAACAAGGTGGTCTGGGAATGGGTTTTATAACAAAGTGGTCTGGGAATGGGTATGGATTTGAAGACCCAATACTATGAGGTGGGTATGGAGGATTTCCAATTTTGTAGGTTTCAAACTGTTACCTCTGAAACCAAACGCCCCTTAAACAGGGTGTTGTGTGTAATTTTGAAGAATGAGAATTGAATGAAATTTAAAGCAAACACATATGTGTCTGCTTGTGTTATGTATTTGTACCTTTTTTGCAGGTTGCTGGCATGTTGAACAAAATGCAATTGCACCATGAACAATCGGCTCCGGAGGATAACGATTGCATTTTCACAGTGTCTGCCCCCATTGAGCGCATTGATGTGATGTAGCAGAGGTATGGAGTTACCTTATTCTTACTATTTGGGTCAAACCTATCAAAGATAGAATAGTTCAAGAAATTTGCTGAACTAAAAAAGGCGTTCACTAAATAAACATGTCGTGTGGGATCATGGTCTAATCTTATCTATGAAACATCATATTTACAAAGACATTTTAATATATTCTTTCCAACAACTTAGGGAAAAATCAAGTAAGTAATCAATCAAACAATTAGAGTATGTATCATATAAAGACACAACTTAGGGAAAGTAATAACGTAACAATGATCTATAGTGGTAATCAAAAAATAGTGTTTGGAAATATTTAGAAAAAAGTTAACAATATAAGATATAATGACATTTTGCAAATGACATGCAGAGCAATTACTTTTGGTTCATTATATTGTGTTATAGTGATTGATTTTGATTACGTTATATTCTCATAGTAAATGTGTTGAGGATAAAAAAAACATTCTATAACAATGAGTTGTGCTTACGGGAGCAGAAGCATACTATAAGTTTTATAAATGTTGTAGCCTGTTTCAGTTTAACTATAAATTCGTCCATGGTCAGATTAAATGTTGGAGTTTCAACAGCTGCTCATAAACAGTGGCGTACATATCTGTATAAAGGTAGCTGAGCATCCTTTTATAGATAGAATCATTGCCTTTAACCTTTATTTTCACTATTTAGAAGTCTATTATTCATTATAATGTCAAAACTTTATTTGTAATAAGATTTGTAAGATTTTTCTCAACTGAAACTGAGTAATGTTTAAGAGTTGGTGAAAAGTGTGATGTGGCGTTTATATTGTTAATAAACAAGGTAAAAAATGATCATAGGCTCTTGATGCTTTACGTGTTATACAGAGAAGGAATTATAACAGTAAAATTGAATTATCTTCTTTGGACTCTTCCATCACCCGTTGATTCTAATTAAGAAGATTTTGAAGTTGATATTTAACATCCCGTGATTTTGGTTAGTATACGCTGACTCTTAGATATATGTTATAATAATTTTCCAGTTAGCATATCAATACAAGTTATAGCTCTATTGCACGCATCTATTAATCAGTTACCAGAGAGTGTGGAATAAAAAATGTCAAACCGGATAACCACTTACGCAGCCTTAAAACACAAGTCGATTTGTTTTTAGATCCCATATATAGTAGTGAAAACAAGTCGCAGCCTGATCACATCGCTATTCTTTGACCAAGTTCAACAACAGAAGTCAGATGTGCTTGGTATAAAAAATGTCAAACCGGGTAACCACTTACGCAGCCTTAAAACACAAGTCGATTTGTAATAGGTCTTTGAAATCCACCATGAAGTCAGATGTGCTTGGTTTAGGTTTGTTATCGTAAATTTTATTATGCTAATATGATGTGCTTGGTTCTGTATTACAGAAAGTATCAGGCATAGCGATGGATCCCCTATGAAATCAGATGAGGAGACACAAAGAGTAATCCAATTATCTAAGGTAAGACGAGTGTCACTTTGTCAAAAGTTATATCTCGAACAAAATTATTGTATGGGTTCTTGTCACTTTAATGACTTCTGTTTGATCTGAAGAAGTCTAATGATTGTCGTGGACTTTATGACCATATGACTCTTTGTATCCGGTTTGATCTCTTACTCGACTTCCCTAACATAAAATTGATTACAATGTGCATCTGTTTATGGTGCAGGTTCCGCAACACCAAAGATGAATATGAAGAAATCTACTGGATTGTATCGTCGAAAATGGGAACAAGAAATGGATCATGAATTCGCAAAATTACTATACTTAATCAATATGTGTATCTCTCAATCCCGTTTTTGCTTTTTGCACTTTAAGAATTGAGCATAAGCAATATTTATGGGAAGTTGTTTTATCAACATTTCTTATATCCACAAGTCACAAATCCGTTGTTTGTATGAACACTTTCTTTTTGTTCTCAATTTTTGTGTTTTAAGATATTTCCTGATATTCATTATTTATTTTACGTGCGACTATATTTTGTCAAACAATATTATGAAGCGAACCAGCCCATTGGGCGGGTCATGAAGCTATTCTCGCACCCACACATTAGGAAGTGGAAAAAATAAATTCGTCAATGATGTCTAAATTAGATACGGTTTCGGACATTGATGTTGATTTCAACTATAATGAGTCGTTCTACTCAACAGAATTCCTTAATTCAATCAAATGTTCCGGCATTCCAATTCATAAGTTAGTTTTAAAAATCGGCGCTCCGGTAATGTGTTTGCGCAACATTGATCAAAGAGGTGGTTTGTGTAATGGAACAAGGTTGCAAATTTTGAGAATGGGGGTCACTAATATCGAGGCAAAAAATAATATCAGGAGGTAAACTTGGAGAAGTTATTTGCTATTCCTCGGATGATAATATCCCGTCAGATAAGAAAATGCCTTTTCAACTAAAAAGAAAGCAATTCTCCATTTCTGTTTCATTTTTCATGACAATAAACAAAAGTCAAGGTCAAACTTTGGGAAAGGTTGGACTTTATTTGGAATGTCCGGTTTTCTCACATGGCCAACTTTATGTGGCCGTTTCACGAGTGAAGAGTAAAAAAGGTCTTAAGCTATTATGTTGTGACAAAGATAGTAATTACACCAATACTACCACAAACGTTGTGTATCAAGAGGTGCTTCATAGATTATGAATTTTGTTTACATGTATGGTTTCAATTTTTTCAATAATTCTTTATTTCAAGACTTGATTTTACAATTATTATATACAAGAGTTTTGTTTTATGTTATTTGTATCGATATCCTAAAAAACTTACTACTAATATTTTTCTTGAAGATATATAAAAGGTAGCCGCCCAACGGGCGGGCCTGGATTGATTACTTACTCTATTTGTAAAGATGGTGATCATACCGAGGTTGAAATTTACTTTGTTTGATAAACGTTTACCACTAAAGATCATAACGAAACAATATCCCGTGTCCGTTTCATTTGCTATGATAAAGAAAAAAGAGCTAAGCTCACTCCAAAAGGCTGGTTTGTATCTGTCGATCACATCCAGGTTTCACACATGGATAAATATATGATGTCGCTTCCAGGGTCAAAAGCAAATGAAGTTTAAAGGTTGTCATTTGTGATACATGCGCATTTGTTATTTTAATAGTTACAAACCAAATTTCTTATTGTATCATCGACATACTTACTATTTGATTCAAAAAATAACGAAATATTTTTACATTCGTTGCATCTTTAAAGAAATCTTACTTGTGGGATCATTGCAAAGTTTTTAAGTTAACCGCGGACATGGGGCTTTTAGGTGTCCACGGCATGGGAATTGGGTATTAAATCGAGTAGTGTTCGCACCAATCGTTTGCTATTCAAGACAATCAATTTTGGACACGCCAACGCGTTGATGTTTATTACTTTAATTGTAACAAACTCAATTGCTTATTCAACTATTGACGGATTATCTCATTCTTTCTTTCATATATTAATCGAACATGTTTACGTTTTACTTTTCTTATCATCTCATTTTCTCTATCTCTCTAAAAAATTACCCGGTGTCATCGGGTCTATAAGCTAGTAAGGCTATATATAGGTAAATGTTTGAAATTTGAATTTCAAATTGAATTTGATTTTGAATTTTAATTTTTAAGTTTAACCCGCCCTTCTAATTTGAATTTGAAATTTCAATATTAAATATTATCCCGCTTCTTTTTACGTTTGAATTTATCCCGCTCCGGTTTTCAATTTTGAATTTAGCCCGCTTGCGTTTTTTGAATTTTGAATTTTGAAAAGTTCCCGCTCGGTTTTGAAATTTGAATTATGATTTTTAAATTTCAAATTTCTATAATCCCCTATAAATAACATACCATACCATACTATTCTTCACACACTTCTAAACCATTTAACAATGAATAAGCGTTGGTCAAAAGAAGAAGAACAATTGCTAGCTGAAGTTTGGATTGCGGTTTCCGAATATGTAATCAACAATTACAATGAAAACTCTTTTTGGACCAGGGTTGTAGAAAGGTTCAGCGATCAGACGGTGTGGTTCGTAATAAAAAATATGGTCACGGGCAAATGGATAAGACTCAATAGCGAATCTAAAAAATTCAACATTATTTACAATCAGTTGCAGCTTCAAATCGGGGTCTCTGACAATGATCGTCTCAATATTCCAAAGACCATTTTTCAGCAACGTTATGATGGGAGAAGCTTCCAATACATTCACGTGTGGGAGGTTTTGAGAAAAAACCCCACATGGAATCGTTGAAATGCTTAATGGTGTTGTGTGATTTGTTTCCCGTATCGTGTTTATTTATTTATGTATCGTGTTTATTTATTTTCCGTATCGTGTCTATCTTTTTCCCTATGTTGTACCGTCTAAGGGCTAGTTTGAATCTCAATAAAATGGTTAACGGCTAGTTTTCATTATAATATCCTCTAACGGCTAGTTTCCCCTATAAATGCCACTTTAACAAGACTTCATATTCTCACACAAACACTATGGCTAACGATCCATCTATGGTGCAAAGGAGTATCTTTACCCGATTACGAAATGAACAAGAAAAAGAGCTCAGGCTGATTAACAATTTGCTAGGTGAGATAACTCGAATTATGCTGCAGAAGGAGGATCGTGCTCCATAGATCGAAAAGTTGCGTGAGCTGCCTCAAGACCATCCAGCTATCAGGATTGGTCTAGAAACTTTATTTAGAAACGATGAAACAGATCTGCAACTTCATGTCGCCTTGAAGATGGTTCGGGAAGAAGTGTTGCAAGTGTGGGAAGAGAAGTCTATCTAATAGACAATTACGAATCTATCTAAAAACTTTATTAATTGGATCGTTTTTCTTACTTTGTATGTTTTTCTTGTGTTGTATTAAACATTGAATTATGAATTTAAATCTGGTTATTCCGCTCAACTATACCGTTTAAGAACTAAGGGGGGTGTTTTGTAATATACATTTTTCTTTTAATCAAAATATTAAAAACTTTAGAGGGGCCAAAAATGTTAATTTTTTATTTTTATTTATTTATTTATTTTATTTTTTTTTTATTTATTTATTTTTTATTTTTTTACACAACACACCCTTAACGCTGAGTTAAGGGATTAACTTCTTGTGTTAACGCGCCTTTAACGCCGTAGCATGCAATGGCTAACGCCCCTTAACGCGCGTTAAAACCCCCCTTAACGCCGGGCGTGCGTTAGGGTTGCGCATGCTCTTAGGCAAAATAAAATGAAAGCCTAAATTTTTTTGAAATATACGCGATCATATAATTTGTCCTATAACAAAAAGATTGATGGCGCGGTTGTAAAACATATTACACGCAGTTTTTTTGTCAATAAATTTCTAGCTTTGCCCCTGCAGTAAAGCCACGTAACTTGGTATATCTGTTTCTAATTAAACTACCGTACACCGTCTTCCTATTTTCTTATACCACCACCGACATGTATGTGTAAACTTTCTAGTTATTTTATTTATTTATTTATTTATTTTTTGAACAATTCTAGTTATTTCAATATCTTAGTCGAATAATGTAAAAATAAAATAAGATTTGTAGTTATTTCAATATCTTAGTCGAATAATGTAAACTTTCTAGTTATTTCAATATCTTAGCCGAATAATAATGTAAAAATAAAATAAGCTATCGTGTTGAAAAAATTAAATGTTTTATTGACTGTTTTAATAATTTAGATGAAACCTTCACTGCAAAACTATTGCCCTTCCCAAGTTGTACCTCAACAAAGAAGGTGCTTTCAGTATTGAAAAAAGTATTCTTTTGTGCTTTTATTTTATTCTATATAATCAAATAATTTGTTTTTTTGAGCAATATTATTAGAGTATATTATCTTAAATGCATGAAATACGTACGATGCTATTACTGTTATATTGTTATTATTTAATCACATATTATTATTACTATTATTATTGAATGTGTGGGACTTGAAAATCATGGCTTTTTGGCAGATTCTATTTGCGGATCCATTCTTACTGATTCTTAGGATTGTTTGGAATCTCGGTTTATTCTTAAACATAATTCTTTCATTTTATTATTACTAGAGTGTAACTTTGTAAACAAAATCTCATATGTGCAATAGATTTGTAAATTATTTTATATAGAAATGATTTTGTCTTGATGACCAAGACATGTTCACTATATATACAAACATTGTCTAATTCGTTTTATACGCACACAAAAAAAGCAGATCATCTCAAAAAAGCAGATCATCTCCATAAAGGGTTTTCTAGCAAGCTTCGATCAAAACAAGGCTATTGTTTTTGTGATCTTTCAGGCAAGTTTGTCATGTCTATTACTGCTTTGGCCGTTGTACCCTGAAAAACAAACAATAAATCTCTTTTAAAAAGAATCGTCTTAAACGCGAGCCTCCATATTTTACTGCTTTCTTTAATTTTCCTTTATACTTCGTAAGAGTCTGTATGTTTCTTCTGTTTATACCATTTTGTGTACGTATTTAAACTTTAGTACTTATTGTAATTTGATGTTATTATCGATTTGGGAGCGGGGGAGGAAGATCGAAAGGCATTTAAGTTTCGTACAATTTAAACCAACATGTACATAACAAAATGAAAGACGATCATGATCTAAACATGATTGTAGGTGAAAGTTTTATTTGTACGTTTTTTAGATAAATGAAACTAACACCAAATTCCATTCGACTTTATTTGACTCAAATGCATTTATGTATAATACACGCACCCCACTGAATCCAATAAAAATGATGCATGAATTAGTCACCATCTATGAATTTTTATTTTCGTGATAAAACCTAACCATGGTTACAAATAACTAACCATGGTCGATCTAATTAAACTCTAGTTAATAAAAGTGTAGGTCCCACTCACAACCCTTTAAATAGGACCAAAGTCTAGCTTCATTCCTCACCACCTTCGTATCACAATATATTTCATATGATCGAAACTTTAGTAATTCTGCATTAACTTGTTATTTAGTTGTTTGTATTTTCGGTGAGTCATTATGGTCTATATATCTTTTTTTACGTGTAATTATACGATGTTCTTGATAATAGTGTGGTATTGATCGATTATTTTGTGAATGTTTTTATATAGGAAGTGATCGAGATGGCATCGAATGGAAATGGCAATGTGACTCCGAAAGGGAACGCAGTGTCGGCAGGCAGGAACGGGTTGCCCAAGATAACAACTCAGAAGAGTAGGCAGAATGCGGTATGCCATGACGACATATCCGCCCCTGTGAAAGTGCAAAACATTGATGAATTGCACTCTCTACAGAGGAAGAAATCGGCACCTACAACACCCTTAGACGGTGTTCAAGGTGCCTTTGCTAATATGTCTGAAGAGGATCGTCACAGACAGCAGCTACAGTCCATCAGGTATATTATATATATACTCGTAACATGTTACTGTATTTGTAAACGTTGGGTCCATCTAACGGTGGATATATATCATATCGGTCTTTGGATCATAATTGCTAAGAAGATATATTGTTTAAAAAATTATTTGTAATAAATTTAAATAAGTAAATGCTACTACAAAATTAAGATGACCAACCGATATCTACACATCATGTTAATGAATAATGACTATTGTGGTAAACTTAGATTTATGTTTTCTGTACATAGATAGATACTCTATCTCCACGCAAGAAAGAGGTTCAGGTAATAACGAAAAGTGGTGTGAACTTTAATATATTTTTAAAGTTACGTTATAAGCATGATTTTATTCTAAAAGCATTGCATCTTAAAGTTTAAAGGCTACAATTGATGTTACTCCGGTGAACACTTCTTGGTCATTTTGATGTTTTGGTCTTGGTTCATATTCGTTATACCTAGAATACGATGTCAATTTACGTGGTGCAACATTAAAACTTTAAGGTTATTGTAAGGGAATATATTTTGTTTGTAAAAGCGAGCATACATGTGTCTTTTTTATGCGTCGTTACATTCGGGTCCATTTAGGTCTTATTTATTTAACTTTTGTATTAAGTAGTGTTCAAATAACAGATGACTTAGAGTCAATTTTTTTCTATTAAATTATAAAAAACCTATTTTCATATGACTTTTTTTTTTTTTTTTTTNAGTGGGTTATTTATCATTTAATTAAAACAAAAACTTATTAAACAAATTTATTAAACCGGAGAAAAGTACATTTTTTTTTTCTTAATGTACATTTTTCTGGCTATATACAAGTCACATACATATAGGCCTACTTGGTATTTATTTATTTTTATATCACTTGATGATTGTGTACATGATATAATTCCTATTTAAGTAACCCCTACGTAGATCGATATTATTGTATATAAACTAGATCTTTTAGTCAATTATAGAGATTTTTTAAAGTTGATTTGAACATTATGACCAATCATAATGACCAATGAAAATAAAGATAAACAAATAAAATATTCACTTTTATAAAAATAAAAAACCTACTATTTTAGTCTATTCTCACAATATTTGAAAACATGACTTATCGAGATGATCTTTATCATTTATACAAATGTATAAGTGAACATGTATACATGCATGCACTCGTGTGAGTACGTTTTAAAAAAGATGTTTCTATATTGTTTTACGTAAACTCGTTGATTAAGTCGGTCTGAAGCAAAGTGTTATTTTAAGTACATATGTAAAAAGACAAATAAGTGTTTCATACACATTACGCGATTTGTGCCTTGTTTTCCGTAACGTGTACAGGTGAAAGACTGAAAATTCATTTTGCCCTCTTTTTTAGATTTTAATATTTACTGTATAGCATATCTGTTTCTATATGTATCTTTCATTCTGGCTTTAAGTTATATTTATCTTTGTAATAAATACAGTGATTGACCTTTTGGGTATCTATTTTTAGTAAAAAAAAGCCATATGCAGCCATTTACTCACTTAAAAAAGCAAGAAGTATTAAGTAACTTGCTAAAAATATCATGTGGTTCAAGATCATAAATTGTTATCGAACGTGTAGTAAATAAGATAGTTAACCAATTGCTAATTACTGTATAAGAATTTCAAGATAATAGCGTAATAATATTCATTGAATTTTTACAGTGCATCATTAGCATCTCTGACAAGAGAAACCGGGCCAAAACTAGTAAGAGGAGACCCGGCCAGAAGGCCCGAGACTCCAAGGGTGTCACATGCACCCGAACACCATTTTGCACCAACATTCACTGCTAGTGACAGCTCTCTCAAGTTTACCCATGTCCTCTACAATCTCTCCCCTGCTGGTAATACACCTGTTCTAAGCAAGGTTTCTAGTAGGATATAGCGTTACTAGCATTATTTGCATTACAGCGCTAATATCCTTAAAATGACAAAAGGCGCCTTAACTTTAATTATGATAAATATGTGCAGAACTTTATGAGCAAGCTATCCAGTACGAAAAAGGGTCATTCATAACATCGAGCGGTGCATTGGCTACCTTGTCTGGTGCCAAAACTGGCCGATCTCCAAAGGATAAGCGTGTCGTTAGGGATGATGTCACTGAGGACGAGCTCTGGTGGGGCAAGTAAGTTATTTTTATCCAATCCGTCTAAATTTAGTTAGTTAACCAATTATCGTTATCATTTTTAAAAGTTGGATGACACCATCGATAGTTACTCTGGATGACTCTTTTAGCACTTATCAGCTATTTCATTATCATAAATTTGTTAATCGATTTCTAATGATTAATGTGTGCAGGGGTTCCCCAAATATCGAAATGGATGAGCAAACTTTCTTGGTTAACAGAGAAAGAGCTGTGGATTACTTGAACTCGTTGGAAAAGGTATAGTCTCTTAAGAAAACATTGACATAAATACAATTGTTAAAATTATCAGTCACATTACAATCTTAGTTGAAAGTGTGGCATACTATTATGGACAGTTGAGTATATTTTTCTTCTCAAAATGATGAATTTTACCACAGAAAATCCTTGATAGATTTGTTACATGATAAAAAGGATCAATCTAGGAACTATGTCAACAAGATAATCAGGTAAAAAATGACAAAGTGGAAGAAAATAGTCAGGACCACTTTTATAAACAGAGGTTATGGATAGGCTAAAGTTTTATTGAATGAAAGATAATGATAGATAGGATATGAGAATATCAAAAATTAAAAATCGTGATATCATCCATTGGCCTTGAAATATGTGATCTTTGTCGTTACATGAGTTACATACTTTGCTGATCTGGATAATAAATTTAGAGTTTAGATCACAAATAAAAAATAAATATAGAAAAATAAAAATGAAAATAAAGATAAAAGATAAGATTAAATCTAGAATTGGTTGGTTGCTTGCTCCGGTGGTACCAGTCCCCCACCGCAAACGCTCAGTTGACTTGTCAAGGAGGGCCTCTTGGAGAAAATGGCCCGGGTTCAATCTCAACTCCTGACTAATTAAGTCAATGAGAACAGGTGATCATTGCCTGGGCTGGGTCCTTAGGGAAGGGTCCGTTGGCATCAAAAGATGCATGAGATCAAGATGTTCCCACCGATATACACCTTTTCGATAATTGGTTAACTAGTGTATGAAGCATTTCATTACATCCATAATATGCATGATGTGGAACATGAAAGAAAAAGACCACACAACTATAAATGTTATGAAGTTAATTGTATGCCTAATTCAACTTTCAGGTGTTTGTGAATGATCAATTCTTGAACTGGGATCCCGAGAACCGAATCAAAGTCCGCATTGTGTCTGCTAGAGCCTATCACTCCTTGTTCATGCACAACATGTAAGCAAATAAGAAAATAACATAAAAGTTTATAAATTTATTGTGTGTCTATTTGCCATTCTCAGATACTCAAAAGTGAAATCCCCTCCAGATAAGTTTAGTATTTTTTTAATATCATCGTAATGTATAGTATCTAAAAAATAAAAGGTCTGTGATATGATA